>JAINUW010000556.1:0-274303 GCA_020205615.1 Panax quinquefolius | reverse complement strand
TAATTTTGGTTATCCTGAAGACGGGATTGAACCTTTCTCAATTTCGGTTATCCTGAACACGAGATTGAACCTTTCACACCTGCAATTTATCCTGAAGATGGGATTAAACATTTCTACACTTGCAGTTTGTCCTGAAGACGGGATCAAACTTTTTCCACACTTGCAGTTTATCCCCATTATGGGATTAAACTTTCTACTCCCCGCAGTATAGCCTGCACATGGGATTTATGCTTCTCTTCAGCTGCGATTCGTCCTGAGGGGCAAACTACGTCGACCTGATCTCCCTGATACCCGGGGGTACGTAGGAAACCATATTCTATATAGCCCGATCGCAATAAAGAAAAAACAACAAAAACATTTCTGCCCTTTCTTCACAAAAAAAAATACTTCTACACCCTTCTGCCTTTCACATTCAGCGTTGAACCTCCTACATTAGGTTCGAACTACGCAGATTTGATCTCCTCTTCAATAGAGTACGTAGTACCATTAATGGTGCGGTCTAACCCTACCGTAACAAACATACTTGTCACACTGCATCGGGATCAACCTTCAATTTGCCCTATCATCAATTTCGAGATCAAAGGGATGGAATTATCCAACCTCTTCTAACAAATAGAAGATTCTGTGACCATCTAAGTCGCGATCGTGTCTCAAAAAGCAATACCAACCCATAAGAGATGGAATTAACTAGGCTTCTCACAAATAGAAGTAATCTGGCACCATCCGTGGTGCGGTCAATCTCGAGAGGAAGAAACCACCCTCCTCTCCATTTTTCCATACAGATACCAGTCCCAAGACACCAAAGATGGTAGGGATTTGCAGAAATCAATGATCCGTTCTGAGAGACCCTGCGATGTCTCAATGTCCATCTATCAAGGATAAGTTCAGAATGCATCAAGATCACAAGGCCTCGGAGAAACAGGTAAATATCAAGCAAGTATCAAGGCATAACTAAAAGGGAAGTGAATCAAAATATATTTCCCTGCCATACATAATACTGTTTGATATATACTTATGTGCTATACATGACAAAAATGGTTGAGCTAGTCTGTGCAGGAAAATACAAAAGCTATCTACAGATCTGTATATATGCGGACTATCAGATCTAACATAGCATCCCTCTCTGAAGAGAGAGGTAACACTGCAAGCTCCTTCTCAAGGGTATCTACACGAGCTAGCAGATCAGAGGCTAACTGCATGGTGGCAGAATGCTCATCAATGTAAGCACTCATGTTGGCAAGACTGACAGTCATCTGGGATCTAATGGAAGTTCTATCTTCAATGGCCACATCCCTAGTAGATAAGGCGGCATCCCGCTCCCCAATCAATGTATCCCTGGCTAATCTAGCCTCATCCCTCTCTAACCGAGTGGTATCTCTCTCATCAAGAGCTGTCAACATCGCGGCCCTAGCCTGATCTCTATCATAGGTCATCAGATGTAAGCTCTGCTTCAAATGTTGTGCCAAATACTGAGTAACAGTGGCACTCGGGGTGGGAGAATCCATCATAAATGTTGGTAACCCAGCAGTCAAGTCATCAGTGGGAATAACATCCTCCTCTATAGGCTCCTCATCGTCAGAATCAGTCCCCTGCACTATGGATACTACCGCAGCCAATGCAGTCTTTGTCTCCATCCATGCGAAATACTCTACTGAACAACCCGAATGACTGACAGAAAACTCAGCCAACTCTCGCTAATCCCAACAGGCATACAACCTGGATCTGTCCTCCGCTGACAAACGATGTGACGCGAAGCGCGGACTCACTGCCCCCTCATACGGATGAAAATCCTAAAACTGGTCAAACTAACACATTACGGCCAGTGGGTGGTAAGTGATCATGCCCCTCAAACCAGCCAGAGGGAGATAATCCATGCCCGGAGCATGAGTAATGAAGCTGTAGGGTGAGCTAAGCCTTGAACATGGCAATATAGCAAACGAATCTCCAATCCCTGCCAGGAAAGCTGACCAAGATGCAGCATCTCTACACCCTGCAGGCTGAAAGGAGTACGTCATGGCTATGTCATGGGTGAAACAAAATCCATGATGTCAAAATGTGCCAATCGATCTCAAGTGTGACATAAACCACACATACAGCATGACCGAGCTACCTGTGAATACACCTTCCAGATAAGTGCAGAAGTATGTAGCTGACCTCAAGGTCTCTGCAATGATCATCGGTATGATGGTATGACCCTCCTTGAGAGCTCTCACTGCCGTGACGACACCGATATCTAGCTCATCCATGTATCGCGGCATGTAGATGTATGACAATACGCATAGAAGAAGTGCATCTACTCTGGCTGAACGCCAATGATCCTCCAGTGTGGTGAAATCCCCAAAATGACGTGCATAGCTGTCCTCAGAGCCAAACCTGTCAAACAGGAAATGCTGGGATATAACATGGTCGGATGTAATCTCATCCTGTACCACTCTACGCCTCAATCCTATGAGAGTCATGAACTGTCTGCTCATGTCTCCCATCACCATGTGCACACAAGGTCTGTCCAGAGGCAGCATCATCAATCGTGCATACTCCTCTAAAGTAGGAGTCAACTCACGGGTCCCAAATCAGAATACCTGTCTGTCCGGTACCCAGTGCTCTAGCATGCCCTCTACAAATCCTGGAGGAACCTGAAACATCAGTAGGGTCATAGTATGCTGCAGCAAATCATCTACGATCACCATGTCTGATGGTGATATACTATCATACCATGAGCGCATACCAGCTACCACCACAAATGGTGGGGTATGATCAATACGGCTAACTGTCGAAGAAGACATCTGTACGGGCCGTGTCATAAGACCATCCAGGGGTCAATGCTGAATATCTCTGGACATATATACATATGAATAACATAATAACATGCATGATACAATAGATGGCAATATGATATATGGAATGGAAAACTGTACATACATTCCTAAGTATATCATCATCTAATACATCTCTGTACAGCTAAAATACAAGGAAATGGGGCGAAGCTACAAAACAACTTACAAGGGCCTATCAAAAAGATAGAGCGAGAATGGGGCGAAGCTACCCAATAGCTAACAGAGGCCTACTAAAAGAGATAACGAGAAATACATCAGAAAAAGTCAATAGTGTTGATGTCTACATCATCGATCCTGTCCACCTGATGTAACTCCTCCTGAGTAATTGGATCTCTATCTACAGGGATGTCAGGCCGATATAAGGGAGGATCTGCGCCGGAAAAACCATATTGGTCACCTGAGGGACCAACGCCAGAGCTGGAAGGATCAAAAGTATATACCTCTGCAGGATCTCAGCCCAAATGCCAAATGAAAAGATGTGACCGGTCTAGCTGCCGAGTAAATTTGTCAATCTGTGTTACATGAGTTGGATCTCTGACACAAGCTAGCCAATCCATCATCATCACGGATCCTGGAACCATATCCCCCATAAATTGTGTAGCGCGGGTCTGAGCTCCAATGGTACGAGGGATCCACCAATGCTAGAACATCTCCTGAGAACAGGGGCCCTCTGACAATGTAAAATTGTTAATCCCCAAAAATGGGATGTCAATGATGGGTGACTACGAAAACAAAGCAATAACGCCAGGGCAGAGGCAAGATCGGCAAGATACGGATCTCTCCTGTAGTGCTCCTGATAGCACGCTCTCCTAAATAGAGCTCCCATCCTCCATCTGTGAAGAGAGGAATCCTATGGGTGGAAATGGCGTACTCTACTCCAGTCGGGTACCCATCCTCAAAACCAACTCCCAAATGCTCTCCAGAGTAGGGAATCCATGTGTTGACATCAGCTGTTAACAACTCCAGCTGTAGGCGACAATGGGTGAAACCCTCAGCAAAGGGACCTCCGTCAGTATGGAATGATGCAATCTTCGTCCTCATGGATAGGTGTCTAAACCTAACACGCTCACAGGACACAACAAGGAAGCCTCTCATAGGCCCAAAACTTCCAACACAAAGGCAAACATCTGCTGTCAGTCAACACTCTTAACTTATACATGGGAAAAGACAAGTGAAACACTCACCAGCAGAAATGGGTAGAATCCTAACCACGCCTCTATTGCGCTTGCTTGCGCATTCCCTCGAGGAAGTAGGCAAAGGTGTAGAACCCCAATCATACTCTCCTATACCATCCACGTGTCGATCAAGCTACCGATCAAAGCGAAGGACACCGTAGAAGAGTTATCTCGATATGAAGTAGCCCCTAATGATCATCGAGAACAATCGTCAAGAATGCAATCCTCGACTCTCACATCATCGGGTATGGGCTCACTCAATGGCCATTATATAGCATCTACGCTCAAAGGACCTGTACAAATAGTCCTGCCATTGAGCGCCTCCGCCGAAACTCCCAACAAGGATCTGACGTCAGTAGGGGTGATATTCGTCGTGCAAGACACCGGCTCCCCTCCAAACTCCATACCTGTGATAAACTGCCAATCCATCGGCATCATCATCACCTCACAATCCATCAAATGGAGTGAAAGAGTCTGGTGAAACCACCGCTCAGACAATGCCCTGAGGTAACCCCAGGGACAATGACGGGGTAGAATGGAGAAGAACATCCCGAATCCCCAGCCATGGATGATTTCTCTGTAGTCATCATGCAAGGCCTGATACATAGAGTGGATGCTAAACCGCCTCCTCACGGTCAGCAGAAGCCGGAACCTACATCAAATGCAGATTAACATCAGACTCCTTGACTCCTCATCAATAGTAAATAAGGAAGATTAACAATCTAACTTCATACTTCATTTATGCAGGTATATATCAAGGATGCTACTCAAGCCACCCGTAAGATCCGGGTTCGCCACTTGAATACTTCGTAATTCCCTTACGGGAACACGCATAAACAGAGCGGGAACCTCGATCGGTACATCCTCCTCCTCGTCCTTGACATTCGACACTTCAATCCAAATAGGACGTATCACCGCATCTGCCAAACGACGAGGTTGTCTCACAGAACGGCGTTAAGGCTCTTCAAAAGCCCTCCTCCGACAAGCAGTAAGTGGTCCTGTGAACCGCCTCTACCGGTCTCGGATCCATAATATATGGACAAAGAAGTCTCCAAATCACCTCGTAAAGGGTGTGGTAATTTCTTACTGAGTCTCTTCTCCAAAATGCATTCTATGATTACATGCGTACATGCATTATTTTAACATACATCTACATGAGAGTTAAAAATGCATAACTACCCAATGCCTACATTTTGGGAAAATTTTGCCATAGCCCCTTTGTAAATGGGACTATCTACATGCACATAGGCATGACTAGGTGGCCATTCAAGAGCACACCTATACACAAATATATACATCCTCAGATGCATCACAAAGAAAAATCCATAAGTGTACTCTAATTACCAGGATTATTTTACTATTCTACCTTTACTCATTTGTCCTCAGATAGGATAAGAAATGACAGTAAAAGGTGCCAATTTGACTGTTTTAAAAGTTAATTTTTTCACATCATTATGTTCAGCATGGTTTAATACTAACATTTACTATGTTGAATATTTTTATCAAGTCATATCAGCATGCATATTCACTACTATGTGTCTAAATTCATTTCATGTGATAAGTCATTTTCCAACGGTTAGAAACTAGAAAAAAATACATGCATATGTTACAAGGACAGTGAAGAACACTTGTACGGTGAGAGAATATGCAGAAAGTTTCCCGAACTCAGCAGATCTGAAGAAATGCTCTCGGATTTCCTTTGCTATGCAACTTTAAAATGACTTATGAAAGCAATCAGCCACCTATATATAGTACGGCTAGTCATGAGTTAACCTCATGGCTCCTGTGGGTACACACTGCGGCCCCCTACATGGGTCCCACACTCCAAACTTCACCCAGCTTAGAGTTGCAAAAGAGGTCTCAAAAAGTCGAAAAGGCCAAATCAGAATAAAAATGCTACACGATCGAGCTTTAATAGCACGAAATCCTCGTTTCGCGTCACGTAATTAAACTCCCGTCGTCTCAATGGTATTCACCTGAATGCAAGGAATACTATACTAATGATCTCAGATTTCACAAACCATGTTCGGGAATACCCCACAAAGGTCCGATGTCGTCATTTGCAGGGTCACAACCCTAACTAATCTGCGGCGGGGGTTACAACGCAAAACCACGAAATATCAAACCTCCCCGGCGGGGGTTACAATGCCGAAGTTATCAAACATCCACGTGTCCTCGGTGGGGGTCACAATGCACATCCTTCAAGCATCTAAGTATCCCCAGCGGGGGTTACAACGCAATGCTACCATTGATACACACATCAATGAAGGTCAAGCAACCTTGACGTCATGTCAACCGATGGCAACTAAACCCATCAAAATAATCCATCTATGTATCCCTGACGGGGGTTACAACGCAATGATACCATTGACACATACATCAATGATGGTCAAGTAGCCTTGACAATGCACCCAATAGGGATCTATCTAGTGATACACACATCAGCGAAGATCAGGCAACCCTGACAACAACCAACTATTGGCAGTAACTCCGATAGTATGAGGGAACATGTTATACACATCCTCAAACAGACAAAGCTTTATCCCCACAGATCTCTTCCACACAAGAGGTACCTCTATGGAATATAAGCCAGTGTCTAGGATTCAAAACTTTTGTGGTAGTCCCAACGTCAACATCCTTGAAAACTTGGATCGCATGTCCAAGCCATCACTGATTGTCATCCCAGCAGGATTACTTAACAATCATTCATGCATTCTACATGCATTTGCATCATGTTGCTGCATATAGCATCATGTTTATCTTGCTTGCATTTCAAGTGTCTAGTATTCTTTATAATATCCATGCCTTGCATTGCATGAATATGATAAAGAGGGCATCTCAGAGACACTCGAAATTTTCTGCACTCATATTACTAACATTGCAGAAGGGTAGATTCGTCTTTTGGAGATAACCCTGAAAGACAGCTTACATCCATTCCGGATACTACCGAAAGTTCAGTTCCAACCCGAAACACAAACCGGGAACATCATCCAAACTCCAGAACACACACCAGGAGTGTCATTTCCAATCTCAGAGATAACCCCGAGATATGCAGATCAAAAGACCGGTAACAACACCGGAGAGGACAGTCATGTCTCGACGATAACACCGCGATGCTCAGTTTAAGTCCCAAGGATAACACTGGGAGTAGCAACCCCATCCTTGGTGATAGCCCCAAGGGATGCCATTGCAGTTCCGGAGATAACCCCAGAAATGCTTGTTTCAAACACATGCGATTAGCTTCAACCTCAGACATCCTGTCGAGGCACACATACCTCAGACCAGGGACTAACAACGGGCAGACAGGAACACCTGCAGATGACAGTGAGACATACAAACAAGCAGCAGTCCAATCTCAGATGTAACCTTGAGCAACGTCAACTTTTCGCTTAAACCGACGATAACACCGGTGAGGAGTCACCACATCATCTTACCACGTCAACAAGATGATATTGTGGCATACCAACAAGTAGTCCAATCTCAGCAATAACCCTGAGCAACGTCTACTTTTAACTCAAACCGGCGATAACCCCAATGAGGAGTCAAACATCATCTTGTTCCTTCGACAATGTCACGTCGTCTCAACACTTCATACATACATACATCCAACAATGTCCCACAAGAACCGAGGAATGACAATCCCGAGTGACTATTACGTGTGGCAGTACTTTGGATAGAATTTGAAGCTTGAAGACCATGGGCATAGACCCCTCTTCCTGACTTCATACAACCTCTAATCCATGTCATTACGTAACTCTTGACACAAGAGATCCGAAGAAGGTCAGATATACCTCGTTTGGATGCTCGGATTGAAGTTCTGCAAGTTCGAGCGGCCATTATAGTGCATGAGTACACGTACTACGAGACGACGGGACCCGCGAGGCTCGGATGCATCACGACTTGGGTCAGACATCCGTCTATATATACAAGCCTTGGGTCAGCCTTTTGAGAAGGGAGAGAGAAGGAAAAAGGCGAGGAAGCCCTGTCCATTTTACTCTGCATACACATCTTTTGAGTGTTTCCTCTTCTTTAAACACTAGTTAGCTCACATATAGCTATCTTTTATCTGTCGGGAGCTGAGTGTTTATCCATTTAAAGTCATAGAAGTCTACTTTGGCAGCTCACTGTAAGCCTTCTTACATTCTATAAAGCCTTCTTCTCATATAGCACACACTGTTATACACATTGAGAGTCGTGTTGTGTGCATTTTCCCGAACTTCGGTCCGTGGTTTTCATTTCTGTCTGTATATATATATATATACTAATATATGTATATATTTCATATATATAGACTAACATTATCGAGTTATGCCTCGATTGAGCCTAGACTTCGGTCTGGAGCGTTTATTTGCTTATATATATATCTATATATATATATAAACTGTGATCAGACTCTATTTGATGATACTGGATTTTACATCCGGTGCGTTTAATTGCTTTTATATATATATATATATATATATATATATATATATATATATATATATACTTATATATAATCTTGTCGATATATCTCGATGAGCCTGGATTTACATCCAGTGCGTTTACTCGCTTTTATATATATACATATATATAATTGCTGTTGGACATATCCGATGAGCCTGGATTTTATATCTAGTGCGTTTACTACTTTTATATATATATATATATATATATATATATATTTTTGTATATATATATATATATATTTATATTTCTGTCAGGCCTGGAGTTTACTTCGTGGCTATTTACTGCTTTATTTACATTCCGTCCTGCTTGGAGTTTACTTCGTGGCAGTTGATCGCTTTTACAGCTTTATTTACATTTCGTCTCGCTCGAGTTCACTTCAGTATATTGATCATGTCCATATATATATATATATATATATATATATATATATATATATATAGCTTTTATATATATATATATAACTACTTACTACTTTCCATAGAAATTGCAGTATCATGTGAGCCTAGGAATCATGTGATCATAGGTTCAGTATAATGAATCTAGATTTGGTTCCCATGATGGACATTTTTTAGCTGTAAGCAGCCTGTACATTATTTTACAGTGTCTGAATTTCCTTAGATGGTTGTCATGCCCATGAGGAGTTCGGCACTGCTGTATATTATTTTTCTCGAGAATGCTTCGCATCTCAAAAATAAAAGCAAACAAGTTGGACATTTAATAATAAAATAGAAGTATGAAAAGGCCTCAGTTCCTATTGAGCACAGGGTTTGAAAAACCTCTTTTACAAAACTTCATTGCTATATCGTGGTTAAAACTAAATTTTTCTAATAAATTCAAACCCTTTTATATAGGTACGAACGAGGCCTCACACTACTTTCAAATAACTGCACATTGATCCACACACACACATTCATATAACAATTTCTATGAAGAGTGGCAGTCACCGTGGTAGCACGGATGTCGGGGGGTGCCTAACACCTTCCCTTCCGATAATCAAGCCCCCGGACCCAAAATGAATCTCGGTTTCACAAACCCGTTTAGCAGTGTCAAAT
The DNA here is from genome assembly GCA_020205615.1 of Panax quinquefolius. Taxonomy (NCBI): domain Eukaryota; kingdom Viridiplantae; phylum Streptophyta; class Magnoliopsida; order Apiales; family Araliaceae; genus Panax; species Panax quinquefolius. Next base: position 264,793 of record JAINUW010000556.1, on the reverse strand, counting down.
CATTGGGTCAATGTGTATACCTTTTTCGGTTGCGTTGGTGCAACCAGTTAAATACACCAAATGGCGACTCATAAAGTCAAATCGTCGACATTATACATGTCAGACCTTTTTCACTTATTTTTTCAAACAAATCTCACATTAATATGAGAACACCAAAGGACAATTAACAAAAAGGGACACTCAAAAATCCCGACGTCGACAAAACCTATACTATTACATAGGTAATCTACAGGTTCATTGTGACAAACGAGATTTAATAATTTAATTTTAATATTTATTGAATTAAATAAATATTTTTGAACATTTAATTATTAGATAAAATAATTAATTAATGAAGTTGTTATAGATTAATTTAATTATATGTGTTATATTTATTAAATTAATGAGGAGAATTTTATTATTCGAAGTATGTAATTTATGTGAGCTTATTGAATTAATAGAAATATTTAATAAGCTTAATATTAATTTAATTAATTAGAGATTTAATATTTTGGCATAATTAATAAATGAGAAATTTAATTATGTGACTATTTGAATTAATGAGAAATTGTTATATTCTATTTAAAATAAATTAAATAAGATATTTGATTTATTGTGTAAATGGACGTGACATAATTAAACTATAGTATAAGAGATTTATAAAATTAAATGGGAATGAGCCTTTTAAGGCTAGCCAAACGGAGCCCTAATTGGAGTTGGGAGCAGTTAACCCATGATCGGATTAACAGACCTCCACAACTGCGCTCAATTTTTATAAATTATACATCTTCTTCTTCTTTTATTTTTTCTAAGTCTGGCAAAGAAAATCACAGAGAGAAATTGAGAATTTTTGAGGGAATTGTGAGTTGTGTGATTAAAGAAGTAATTGAGAAAGGCTACAATCTACACTACGCTTTGGGTAATCTCTTCAACCAAGTTTTTATTCATGTCAGTTAAAGTTTCATGAAAATGGCTTTCAAGTTTTGTTAAAAAAATCTCTGTATTTGGAAATGGTAGCGATTATGTGGATATATATGTGATAATATGTTAACACAACATGTTTTTACTATATATTATAGATTTCCATATCATCAGTTTCATAAAAATATGATGTATATTATTGCTTCAAAATTACAGAGTATAGAAATATGGCCATATGGCCCTTACACGTAAATTTAATACGTCAATCATATGTTGTCCCATAAATTTTACACTTGTATATAATTATGTATGTTAAAACGAAGACAATAAACTTGTAATGGACATATTTGGTGTTATACCGAACCTGTGATGTTATTTTTTATGTTTTGCGTTCAAAACTTTCAAAAACATCAAGAACAGTAAAATTACATGTTTTGATTCTATAAATTATTTGTTTTAACTTGTTAAAATCATGCTAGAAGAGTTGGGTAGTAGTTATAAGTGTATTACAGTGTTTGGGTATGTCTAATTTCGTGTAAGAATAAGTTAATTGGGTGTTTTGGCAATGTTCTGCAATTTTTCGTGAATTGCATTTCATGTTTAGGTTCGCCACAATTGTAGTATACGCCAACAATGCACAAGACTGAAATCAGAAAACGCCATTATTCAAAAGCCACATTACCGCCATGCCGCATGCAACGCCGACAATAGGCTATATGGTGGCGTATGGCAATACAATACTCTATGATTGTTTCAAAATGAGCATTTTAGTGGTTTTATTTTAGGGACTGTAATTGCAACCTAATTAAATGAACATAAAAATGTATTAGTCATATAATGTGGTAATTAAATAGATCCTTAACATGTCAATAACACATTTACGTGTGGATTGAATTATTGAACGCATAGTTTGCTTATTGTCCGTGTAGTGTTATATTATGTGACAATAAGTGTGGTATTTTGACTAAATATAGTCATAACCAGAATTTAGACAAAAGAATCAACCTGTGATGACTAGTTACATTATAATTAACTGGTATTGTGAATGTAAATGGTATGTAGGATTAAATCAAGGAACGTGTATAATTAACGTGTAATCTACGCACGAGGCAAGTTTCGTAACCCTACTCGTTATCATTATATAAGTTTATAAATTTACCTCTTTACATTGAGCAAATTCTCGTTATTGTTAATCAAGTTCATTTTGTTATATTAAAGGTTATTAATCTTTTCAAAGTATGATTCCGCTATACAATACTTATTCTATTGTATACCTCTTGAGATTGTTATTCGATTTAAATATTAGTTATTATTGAATTTGTTAGACTAGCGAACCCTTTTTGATTCGACTAGTCCATAGTTGATGAACATTCTAAATTTTAGAACCCTTATTGAATTATCCAAACCAAACTTCATTTGGTGCGGACGTCTCTAATGTCAACCTGAGATGAACAACCCTGTATAGGGGATTATTTATGCTTTAGCGTTAAGATATTGTGTACAGTATGGTACTAAGGGTTGATCCCCTTAAGTATGAGAAGAAGAGTCCATAGTCTTATAGCTGTTAAATTTTTCAAGTATAAACACTTGACAACCTAGGACATAGTTCAAGGTCTTATGACCCTCGGAAGTTCTTTTGATTCTTGATTCAAAAGCCGAGTTTTCTTATTTCAGAAGTATTTGATTAATTCACATGTTATTATTTTATTGTTATATTGTTATACTTGTGGGCAATCATGCTCACTCTTGCGTAATAATAACATTGCAGTTAAGAACGAAAGATCTGACGAGCCTTCCACTAGCGAAGGCAACGGAAAAGTTAGCAAGTAATGTGGATATGTTGTTTAGTTAATGTATTTATGTTTTAGACTTGATGTTGTTTAAGACTTGTTATTTGTTTATGCTCCGCATGTATGTTTAAAGGTTAGTTGACTGGGATTTGAATTTTTTATTCTAGATGTTGTAACCCCCTAAGGGGAGGATTTATTCTATCTATTGCATGGTTTGCATTTATTACGGGTAGATAGATAGATGATATTTGTATGATGAACACCAAATCTTGTGGAATTGAAGTACCGGATTTGGGGTGTCACAGTGTTGGTATCAAAGTCAGAGGTTATGAACCTTAGGTGGGGAACAACCTCAGTAGTAGCCTTATAGGAGATCGAGAACATAGTGGTGGTAAACTCTTATCGAGTTCTAAGAAATGAATTCCTTAATTCATTGAAAATAATAAAAGACTTTATGTGCTTATGTGATAAACTTATGTGCTCGCGAGTATCGATTAGTAACTAAAACTTAAAACTGTGTTGTCAGGATGTCGGATGTTGGAGGATCTAGTCGAGCTGGGGAGGAGGAACCCCGAGTACCTACATAGGAAGAGCCCAAAGACATTTATGTCGTCAGGGAGCAGTTGGTATAGAGATAGTCGTCTCCGTTGATCACTGTTATTGGTCAGGAGCATGAGCCTAAGACTGATCCAGAGGAGGATCCTGAGGAAGAATAAGATGAATAAGATGAGTTCCCACCAAACTCTATCAGTGTTGAGATGTACGACGTACTTTATGATCATACCATAGAGTTACACGGATACTATTTAGGAGTCAAGGAGCGAATTAGTTAGTCGTCAAATTCCCATCGAGCGCGGGGGATAGGGAGATTGTGACTCTTCACACGCGTCTAGGAAACGTGGAGTGGGATCTGGTTCACGAGAAGGGTCAAACTGAGGAGAAGTCCGAGGAAATAGAGAAGTTGAAGAATGAACTGAAAGAGAACTCAACAAGGTTAACTATAGAAAAGGAAGCGTGGGTAAAGGAATCACGTCGTGCTGATCTTGCAGAAAAGGACTGCCGAGCGAAGAAGGCTAAGCTTGGGGAGACGTACTCTATACTTTAAAATGCAATGAATGAGGCCCAGGATCGAATTATGAGATACCCACCCCAGTTTGATGGACTACCATCGTATATGCTAGATCGCAGGATGATGTCCCGCATCATGGAAGAGGAGCGTGGCAAGGCTATTCAGCTCCTTAACATGCAGCGATAGGATTAGTTTAATTATGTGAAAACCTATCTGGTAGTTAAAAATTTAAATTCTGATGTGTTTATAAACAAAGGAATATTTAATGTTTTAAATCTTATAGATTCTTTATCTCGGGATAGTTGATGTAAATAGCAGTGATGCTATCGTATGATGTTAAAACTTTTGAGTTGAATAAAATATCAGAGTTTATTCGAGATAATGTGTTAAGTGATTATGATTAAATGTTTTAGTTAAGCCTTAAATGTTTAAGGGATTGAATAAATACCTAATAAGTGTATATTCTTAACAGAAATATGCCGCCAAGAAGACGACCAAACCGTTGACCAGCCCAGGAAGGGTCAACGAATGACAACAACAACAATGACACTAATGCTAACCCTGTTCAGCAATTGGTGAACCTATTAGCGGGAGCAATTAATAATCAACCTTAAGCTCCACCAAATATATCGTTCAAGGATTTCAAGGCGGTGGGACAGCCAGAGTTTAAGGGCTCTATGAATCTGATCGAAGCTCAAACCTGGGTTATGGAGATGGAGAAAGTGTTTGACGTCGCCAGGGTCAGAGAGGACCAGAAAACCACATACGAAAATTTATGCTGAAATTCAAAGCCAATTATTGGTGGCAGGTACGGGGAGGAAAAGGTGTGATTACTTGGGATAGATTCAAGGAGATGTTCTTCGAGATGTATTTTTTGACCAGCTCACAAAACCAAATGGAGGTCCAATTTCTTGAGTTAAAATAGGGGAATATGTCCATAGCAGACTATGCCGCAAGATTCAATGAGTTGGCTAGGTTCGCCACATATCAAGTGCACATAGATGAGAGAAAAGCAAGAAGGTTTGAACAAGGACTGAAGCCTTGGTTGTATAATAAGGTGTCGATGTTTCAGTTGAAGACGTTCGTTGGGGTACTGGAGAAAGACATACTCGCTGAGGGTGGAAGTGATGCAGTAACTAAATATAATTAGGATCAGAAGAAGAAGAAGAGTGAGAATGAAGGAATTAACAAGACTAGTGGAAGTAACACGGGAGGTATTAATAATCAGAAGAGAAAGTGGTCTGACAACGTGTCAACTGGAAATCAACAAGGAGGGAAGAAGAAGAGGATCAAAGCATGCCCGACCTGCGGGAAAGCTCATCTGGGAGTTTTCATGAAGGGAAAATGAGTATGCTACTATTGTGGTCAGGAAGGCCACATAGCACCTAACTATCCTAATCCAAAGAAGGGTGCCTACTTTACTTGTGGCTCAAAGGATCTTCTGGCAAGAGACTGTCGTAAGAAAGGATCTGGAGGGGCAGGATCATGAGGGAATAAAGAAAACAGCGGTGGAAGTTCTCTAACTATCACAGGACCAACCTCAACTAACCAACCGACTGCCAGAACATTCAACATGACAGTGCAGGATACAGTGCAGTCTCGTGATGTGGTGTTAGGTATCATTCGGATCAATAAAGTTAATGCTTATGTATTATTTGATTCGGGTGCTACTTGTTCATTTATATCCGATGACTTTGCTAAGAATTTAGAATTGCCTAAGGATGAGTTAAAATATCCCATGAACATACAAATTGCGAATAGAGAAGTGATCCCTATTAAATACGTACACAAGAACTGTAGGGTGGATATTAAGGGTAACATTATGAATGTAGACCTTATCCCTATCAAACTTGGGGAATTTTACATTATCTTAGGAATGGATTGGTTATTCAATTACGGGGATGTAATTGATTGCTAGAAGAAGCGTATTAACCTTATGACTCCGTTAAAGGTTGTGCTTTATGGTAGCAAGTCGCTTAGACAAACAAGTTTTCTGACGATGATGCAGTCCAGGAAGTTGGTAAGACAAGGCTATGTTGGATATCTAGCTTACATAGTCGACAGTCGTAAAGAGAATCAAAAAATAGAGGAGATACCAGTAGTGAGGGATTTCACAAACGTATTTCTCGACGATTTGCCAGGACTTCCACCAGATAGAGAGGTTGAATTTGTGATCAATTTGGCTCCAGGAACAGCTCCAATATCGAAGGCACCGTACCGTATAGCACTGGTAGAGATGAAAGAATTGGTGGTACAACTACAAGAATTATTGGACAAGAAGTACATTTAACCGAGCATATCGCCGTGGGGAGCGCTAGTATTGTTTGTGAAGAAGAAGGATGGGACGATGCGGCTTTGCATCGACTATAGAGAATTGAATAAGGTCACAATTAAGAATAGATATCCATTACTGAGGATCGACGACCTGTTTGACCAATTGAAGGGAGCAAGATACTTTTCAAAGATAGACTTGAGGAGTGGTTATCAACAACTGAAGGTGAGACCAGAGGATGTACCGAAGACAACATTCAGAACACGATATGGTCACTATGAATTTTTTGTAATGTCATTCGGTCTAACAAATGCTCCTGCAGTGTTTATGGATCTGATGAACAGGGTGTTTAAACTATTTCTAGATAAATTCGTGGTGGTATTCATCGATGACATTTTGGTATATTTAAAAACCAAGAAAGAACATGAAGAGCATTTGAGGTTAACGTTAGAGGCATTGAGAAGGGAGAAGTTGTACGCCAAGTTTTTGAAATGCAAATTTTGGATCGAGCGGGTACAATTTCTCGGACATGTTATTGATAAGGACGGAATTTCAGTAGATCCATCCAAAGTCGAAGCTGTGATTAATTTGAAACAGCCGAAGAAGCCGTCGAAAGTACGAAGTTTTCTTGGATTAGCAGGATATTACAGAAGATTCATTTAAGACTTTTCTAAGATTGCAACTCCGTTAACGAATTTAACTCGAAAAGCTATGAAATTTGTTTGGACGGAGAAGTGTGAGGAAAGCTTTCAAGAATTGAAGAAGAGGTTGAGTACAACACCTGTGTTATCTTTTCCAGATGATAAATGAAATTTTATAGTTTATAGTGATGCGATGCATAAAGGACTTGGTTGTGTGCTTATGCAAAACGGCAGAGTCATTTCGTATGCGTCACAACAATTGAAGGATTATGAAAAGGGGTATCCGACCCATGACTTGGAGTTAGCTGCAGTGGTTTTTACTTTGAAAATCTGGAGGCACTATCTCTATGGGGAGAAGTGTGAAATATATACAGACCACATGAGTCTGAAATATATCTTTACACAGAATGACTTGAATATGCGCTAAAGAAGGTGGATGGAGTTAATTAAGGACTGTGATTGTGAGATTTTATACCATCCGGGTAAGGCAAATGTGGTTGTCGACACTTTAAGTAGAAAGGGCCGGGAGAAATTGATGTTGTTGACTACCCAGGAGGAGCTAATTTCAGCAATGGAAAAGCTAGAATTGGAAGTGAAGTGTCCTATGGAGATTGATGAGAAGATGTTTCAAATGCAAGCTGGTACAACTCTACTAGATAAAGTTAAGGAGGCTCAACTTCAGGATGAAGAATGTAAAAAGGCAAAAAAGAAGATATCTAAAGGAATCGAAATGAGATTCAAGATGGACAATGAAGGAATACTAAGATTTGAGAGCAGAATTTGGGTACCGCCAGTACTAGAGATTAAGGAAGACATATTGAGTGAGGCTCATAGCTCTCGATATTCAATTCACCCTGGTAGTACCAAGATGTACTAAGATCTTCGATAACATTTCTAGTGACCAAATTTGAAACGAGATGTTGCAGAGTGTGTTGCCAAATGTCTGACATGTTAGAAAGTGAAAGAAGAACATCAGAGGCCGAGTGGGTTACTACAACCATTGGAGATTCCAGAATGGAAATGGGAACACATTACGATGGATTTCATGGTTGGCCTACCGACAACTTAGAAGGCTACGACGCAGTATGGGTTATCGTTGACCGACTGAAAAAATCCGCACACTTCCTTCTGATCAGAATCAAATTTAACTTAGACCAGTTGGCAAAATTATATGTGAAAGAGATTGTTTTGAGACACGGAGTTCCAGTGTCAATTATTTCTGATAGGGATCCACGATTTACATTGAACTTCTTGAAATGTCTACAGGAATGCATGGGTATGCAATTACGAATGAGTATGGCTTATCACCCTCAGACGTATGTCTACAGATATTTTAAGAGCTTGTATAATGGACTTTAAAGGAAATTGGGAGGATCACCTACCCCTCATAGAGTTTGGCTATAACAACAGTTACCACGCTAGTATTGGCATGCCTCCTTATGAAGCGTTATATAGTAGAAAGTGCAGAACTCTGCTATACTGGGATGAAGTTGGCGAAAGATAATTACTAGGCCCAGAATTGGGACAACAGACTGCAGAAATAGTTAAGTGATCAAAACAAGACTGGTAGCAACTCAAGATAGGCAGAAGAAATACGCTGATCTACACCGTAAAAATGTCGAGTTTGAATCAGGTAGTTATGTGTTCTTGAAAGTCTCTCCCTAGAAGGGAAAGATCAGATTCAGAAAGAAAGGAAAATTAAGCCCAAGATTCATTGGACCCTTTGAGGTACTGCGAAGGATCAGAGAGGTTGCGTATGAGGTAGCCTTACCTTCAGCACTCGAGAATGTCCACAACGTCTTCCATGTTTCAGTTCTACGACCCTACAAACCCGATTACAAGCATGTGATTGAATATGAACCACTACATTTTGAGAAAGATTTATCTTACGAAGAAATTCCTGTTCAGATTGTCGACCGAAAAGAGCAAGTTCTAAGAAATAAAGTAATACATTCTGTTAAGGTAATTTGGAGGAAGCACAACGCTGAAGAAGCTACGTGGGAACTCGAAGAGCAAATGATGAAGAATTATCCTTATTTATTTACTTAAATTATTTATAAGCGATTCTGGGGACATAATCTTTGTGAGGGGGGGAAATGTAACAGGAAGAATTATTTGAGTCGTGATTCTGAGGGCAGAATCCTTTTAAGGGGGGAAAGATGTGACAAACGAGATTTTGTAATTTAAGTTTAATATTTATTAACTTAAATAAATATTTTTGATGATATAATTATTAGATTAAATAATTAATTAATGAAGTTGTGATAGATTAATTTAATTATATGTGTTATATTTATTAAATTAATGAGGAGAATTTTATTATTCGAAGTATGAATTTTTGTGAGCTTATTGAATTAATAGAAATATTTAATAAGCTTAATATTATTTTAATTAACTAGAGAATTAATAATTTGGCATAATTAATAAATGAGAAATTTAATTATGTGACTATGTGAATTAATGAGAAATTGTTATATTCTATTTAAAATAAATTAAATAAGATATTTGATTTATTGCGTAAATGGATGTGACATTATTAAACTATAGTATAAGAGATTTATAAAATTAAATGGGAATGAGCCTTTTAAGGCTAGCCAAACGGAGCCCTAATGGGAGTTGGGAGCAGTTAACCCATGACCGGATTAACTGACCTCCACAACTGCGCTCCATTTTTATAAATTATACGTCTTCTTCTTCTTTTATTTTTTCTAAGTCTGGCAAAGAAAATCACAGAGAGAAATTGATAATTTTTGAGGGAATTGTGAGTTGTGTGATTGAAGAAGTAATTGAGAAAGGCTACAATCTACACTACGCTTAAGGTAATCTCTTCAACCCAGTTTTTATTCACGTCATTTAAAGTTTCAAGAAAATGGCTTTCAAGTTTTGTTAAAAAAATCTCTGTATTTGGAAATGGTAGCGATTCTGTGGATATATATGTGATAATATGTTAACAAAATATGTTTTTACTATATATTATAGATTTCTATATCATCAGTTTCATAAAAATATGACGTATATTATTGCTTCAAAATTACAGAGTATAGAAATATGGCCATATAGCCCTTACACATAAATTTAATACGTCAATCATATGTTGTCCCATAAATTTTACACTTGTATATAATTATGTATGTTAAAACGAAGAAAACAAACTTCGAATGAACAGATTTGGTGTTATAACGAACCCGTGGTGTTAATTTTTATGTTTTGCGTTCAAAACTTTCAAGAACATCAAGAACAGTAAAATTACATGTTTTGATTCTATAAATTGTGTGTTTTAACTTGTTAAAATCATGCTAGAAGAGTTGGGTAGTAGTTATAAGTGTATTACAGTGTTTGGGCATGTCTAATTTCGTGTAAGAATAAGTTAATTGGGTGTTTTGGCCATGTTCTGCAATTTTTCGCGAATTGCAGCTTCATTTCTGTTCGCTTCTACCAAATACGCAACGGCAGTATAAGACCATAAGACCATATCATGAAATACTAAGCCACACCGAATGCCATTGTTCTAAGTAGTAGCACCAATAATAGGCTATATTGTGGTAAATAAAATTTACACTTTTACGCTTGTTTAAGAATCACATTTTTTCGGGTTTTATTTTAGGACCTCAGAATTGCAATATAATTTAATGAACATAAAAATGTGTTAGTCATATAATGTGGCAATTAAATAGATCCTTGACATGTCAATAACGCATTTACGTGTGGATTGAATTATAGAACGCAAAGTTATCTTATTTTTCGTGTAATGTTATATTATGTGACAATAAGTGTGGTATTTTGACGCAATATAGTCATAACAAGAATTTAGACAAAAGAATGAACTTGTGATTACTAGTTATGTTATAATTAACTGGTATTATGAATATAAATGGTATGTAGGATTAAATCAAGGAACGTGTATAATTAATGTGTAATCTACGCACGAGGCAAGTTTTCTAACCCTACTCGTTATCATTATATAAGTTTATAAATTTACCTCTTTACATTGAGCAAATTCTCGTTATTGTTAATCAAGTTCATTTTGTTATATTAAAGGTTATTAATCTTTTCAAATTATGATTCTGTTATACAATACTTATTCTATTGTATACCTCTTGAGATTGTTATTCGATTTAAATATTAGTTATTGTTGAACTTTGTTAGACTAGCGAACCCTTTTTGATTCGACTAGTCCATAGTTGATGAACGTTCTAAATTTCAGAACCCTTATTGAATTATCCAAACCAAACTTCCTTTGGTGCGGATGTCTCTAATGTCAACCTGAGATGAACAACCCTGTATAGGGGATTATTTATGCTTTAGCGTTACGATATTGTGCACAGTATTATACTAAGGGCTGATCCCCTAAGTACGAGAAGAAGAGTCCATAGTCTTATGGCTGTTAAAGGTTTCAAGTATAAACACTTGACAACCTAGGACATAGTTTAAGGTCTTATGACCCTCAGAAGTTCTTTTGATTCATGATTCAAAAGCCCAGTTTTCTTATTTCAGAAGTCTTTGATTCATTCGCATGTTATTCTTGCTTTATCCTTGCTGAATCCTTTGGTCTGTTCGATCTAAGCTGCATTCATATGGTTAAAGAAAGAGTGAGCATAACAAGCTTAGCAAGTACAACAATTTCTTTTAAACAAGATGCTTGAAACATAGGAATCGTATATCTTCAATAACTGGATAATAGTTACGAAGTACTATCAATAATTCAAAATAGCATTTCTTTTCCTTCAAAACGTTTTACAATAACAATATTCAGTAAAACATCAATTTTGGTCCAAGACCATGAACGTTTCATAATTTATTTGAAAAGGACAACCCAACACTAAGTTCGTAAGTCCGGCATAGCTTACGAGCACTTCTAGGTGATCATCCTATAGTACTCTATGTTGATCAACACTACATTCATTAAACGTGTGTACGTTTAAGTTGAGGCAACCTCACGTGCCCATCGAATAATTGATGAAAATACATTTGTTTATTCATACTCAGGCTTACCTTGAATCCGTACCAAACAATTGGCGTATGATAACGTTAGCAATTCTATATTGTAAGACTTGTAAATAAATCAATCAACTCTTTAAGATTAGTCTAGCCGAGGTAAAATTGGTATCGACCCTTTAGTAAAACATTTCATGCATCTCATAACATGAATCACAGAAAACTTAGCTAACACGAAGGTTACACAAGCTTTTAAGAAAAACTTGCCTTCAGCGTCTGCTACAATAAAATACTTTACCTTTGAGTCTTTATGGTCTCTACAACATATAACCACATAACATACCACATTAGGTCATAAATGAACATACATGGTTCTTAATGAATCTTACCCTTCTTCTCAATTTAATTATATATTAGATTTGTTATTATTGGTTCCGGCTTGCCGTTGTAATTTACATCGTTCTTACCAACTTCGTTCTCTTCTATAACTTAGCTAAAATTATTTCATCAATACAACTTGTTTCGAGTTAATTATCCTTCCTCACGGCTTACTAACTTTCTTATATTATTAATCAAAACTCGATCGTCAATGGTTAAGTATACTTATTGCATACTGTTCGCGTTCACGTAATATTCATCAACATTTAGTTGTAACTCGCAACGTTATTGCCATCATCGAAAAATGCTATGTTAAGTTAATTAATTCATTATCAATTAACTATCTTTCCTTTCGTATTCTTAATCGTACTTACTTACTTAATTAAACTCGTTTCAAGTACTTATCTGCCTTTACGACTTATTATCATTCATCGCTTCAGTATTAATAATTTATATTCCATTAATCTTTCTTTCAACCTTTAGTGTATTACTTAAGGTTCACAACATCTTAATTGATGTAACTTTAAGTTAATTAAGGATTTAATTTACTCTTCCTTCACTTCTCTTTTACTTTACATTAGAAAACATTTCCATTTATGCTTCACTTAGTGTTTGGTATTTAGTCATAAAGCTTTTGCTTTCATAACTTCATGTGTCAAGGCCCGGGCTTTTTGTTCCTAGAATTCGGTCACGGCGCTGCGGTGCCATATCCTTCACTATTGGCCATGTCATGGTGCGGACTTCAAAGAGCTCACATCCCTTTGTGGTGTTTGCAAGCGACTTACTTTGCCTTGATCTGGCGCCATGATGCCAAGATTTCAAAGACTGTAAAAATTTGATAGTTAACTTTTTATATGAGATTCCCGGGCTCATAACTTTTTCATCATAAGTCCGAATTGGCTCGTTCAAGAGCCTACGGTTCACAAATTATATATTCTACGTGTTCATGCAAGAATTTTATCTATTTGACTTCGTTAACTAAAAATTCACCTATTAGTCCATTTTTAATGAAAACGATAAACGTTCGTGAACGTTCAACGCTCGTTTCTTTGTTCTAAGTCAGAATCCGGTCATTTTTGAGTTCACAACTCTATAATTCCAAATAAGACTTGTCTCCATCGAAAACCAATGTTCCTGAGTTTAATATCAAAATTCGACCTCAAATCTGAGAATTTTACGAATTCGACGATTATCGTCCAAACTCGTGAATTCCGCCAAAACTTCGCTACTTAAGATTTGTTCTTCGTTTCAAATGTATTCAATCCATAATACTAACATCTTAATATACATACATCATTAACTTATAAACATGATAGGTTATTACTTGTTCTTTGTGAGTTTGTAACTTATAAAAGTATAAACTACTTATGATTTATTTTCTCATGACTTATGATGGCTTAAATCTTTTAACCACCATCCTTGCTTCTTCTTATCATACCAACTTCATTATTATTAACATATGACAAGATCTTGCTTAGTTCATAACTTATACGATTCCAAATAGCTTATTCATGACTTATACGGCTTAAGTCCATTAATTAATCATTCTTATCATTCCTTAGAATACATGTTCTACCACTACCCACTTCTATAACAATGGAAGAGAAAGAGAATCATAGTTTAAGATTTCTTACCCTTGAATATTACTTGGTTAATCTTTGATCTCCTTCTTGCTTCTTGAAATATGAAAGACTAGCTTTCTAGCTTTTCTAGCTTATTTTCTCTAACAAATAAGCTCTTAACTTGTTGGAAGAAATGAACAACCAACAAAATGAAATCCAAGCTTGCTATTTATAGGAAAGTCTAAGTTAGGGTATAATGGTCATAAAACCCACTCCACCTCCTTACTATTCCTAACTTAAACACTAAGTTAACTTGCTCCCCACAACACTTGGCCATTAAGTTTACTGGGTCATTAAGTCTACTTGGTTACCACACTAACCTAGCCATTAAGTATACTTGTTCATCACAACATTTATCCTTTGCTTGCTCATCATAACACTTAGCCATTAAGTTACTTGCTCCCTACTTTGGATCATCCATGGTTTGCCCCATGGGTTTAAACCATCCCATAACACATTAATTCTTACTTTGGGCCTTTAGCTTAATTAATTTAAATTATACATTGGGCTTGTATTAATCCATATTGGATTATACCTTACAAACATTTAGGCTTTAACATTAATTCGTATTGGGCTTTATTATTATCCCAATTGGACATTACAATTTCCTACACAGTCCTACAAGTCCATTACACATGGCTTAAAGCCTTACAACGTATTGTCAACATATTAATCTCGTATTCTAACTCGTATACTTGTTTAACATATATGCCATACCATCATTCATACATACCCGTATAATACCTTGTATCATACTCGTATTCATTGCCTCGTTTAATACTTACGCATTATACGTTCATTACTTTAATTCATTATACACATTTAAATTCATTCTCGAGAATCACTTTTCCTAACTGTTAGGTTTTAAGTCCGCAGGCAAAAAATTGTGTTTGCCATAACTGAAATATTTCTCGGAAATTCAAAAATAATTTTCGAGCATAAATGCGTGAATAGTGTTTTTCAAAAAATTTCTCGAAAAGCTTTTATTTTCGTCTTGAAAATTCAAACACTTTAATTCTGCCACGTAGCCAAAATACTATGATGTTCTGACATGTTTAGGTCATCGAACGACCTTCAAATAACTTACTCCCATAAATAATCAATTAAATTCATTTAATCCACATAATCAAATAAAAATTTAAATTCTAAAAAAAATTCAATTTTTCTGGGGCGTTACATAAAGAATAATGTAATTATCATTATTTGTAATGAACAAGGTTATAAGGTATTAGAACCTAGGATTTAAAAATATATGTTTTTATATTTAGCTATATAATGATGTGTAGACACTCGAAATTTTGCATTACTGTTACTAACCTGGCAGGAGGGCAGAAGCGTCTTCTAGATATAACACTAGAAGTCAAATCAACTCAATTCCGGAGATAACCCCGAAATCCTCAATTTTCCATCTCGGAGATGACCCCGAGATATCCAGCTCCAGTCCCCGAAATAAGATCGGGAGTCTCAGTTTCAACCTCGGAGACAACCCCGAGGAATACTATTCCAGTTCCAGAAATAACGCTGGAGAAGGCAGTTCCATCTCGGAGATAACCCCGAGATACTCAGTTCCAGTCCCAAAAATAAAATCGGGAATTTCAGTTTCAACCTCAAAAACAACACCAAGGAGTGCAGTTCCAATTCCAGAGATAACCCCGAGGAACTCAGTCCCAAACCCAGAGATAACCCCGGGAGGTCAGGCACATCTCAGAGACAACCCTGAGGATATCCAGTACTTACAACAGCCCAATCTCAGAGATAACCCTGAGCAACGACTGCTTTATCAACCCAAATCGGAGATAACCCCGGTGAGGGGGAAAAATCATCATTTTTCCACCTCGATCACACATGCGCGTTGTCTCGACACATTTTAACATACATTCTACACATTAGTGACCTACAAGAACCAAATAGCTACAATCCCGAGTGACTACTACACAAGACAGCACACCGGATGGAATTTGAATCTTGAAGACCAAGGACATGGTCCTATCTTCCTGACTTCTTACAACCTCTAATCACATGTCATTTGTGTAGCTCTCGACAACAGCACTCTGAGATAGGTCGTATACACCTTAATCAGATGCCCAGATTGAAGTTTTGAAAGTTTGAGCAAACAACATGTTGCATGCATGCATGTACTTCGAGACGGCGAGACCCACAGAGCCCGGGGAACCCCGGGCAACTACAGGTGCACCTGCGGCTCCCCCCTCTATAAATAGAGGGCTTGGGATGGTCGTTTTGTAAGAGAAAGCGGCAAGGAAGCCTTATTTAGTTTGCTCTGTACACACTATAAATTAAGTTCTTTCTCATTTTAAATACTTTTGAGCTCATATATTGCTATATTTTTACCGGTGGGAACCAAGTGTTCATCTATTTAAAGCTATAGAAGTCTTCTTTGGCAGTCCACTGTAAGCCTTATTACACCTTTTAAAGCCTTTTCTCCATATTTTGCACACACCGTTCTTCACGTTGGGAGTCGTGTTGCGTGTGTATGCCCGGACTTCGGTCTGTGGCTTTTTATTTTATTATATATATATATATTTATATATATATATATATATATATGGACTAATATTATCGAATTATGCCTCGTTTATTGCTTATATATATATATAAACTGTTGTCAGACTCTTTTCGATGAACCTGGATTTTATATCCGGAATGTTTACTGCTTTTATATATATAAATACTGTGAGAACCCCAAATCCGGGTCCCAAATCACCACGGATCTGGTACAATCATTCTACAACTACTGCAGAAGATATAAACATAAATTGTTTATACATTAAACTTACACACTTTTCCCCAAGGTCGAGTAACCTTAACTTATACAGAATTCGTAACTTTTCTAACACATAACATTATTATCATACAACATTATTACAAATCTAATCGCGCACAATAACTTTAAGATGGAACTGTCTTTAACCTTTCCTTGTATCCGAAGCAATCGCTTTAATCTACAATGTTTTATCATGATATAACAAGGGTGAGCATGAAGGTTTCCTAACAAGTTTAAATTTATTTAAGGATATATCATGATTGAAAGAGTCTGAATAATAAGCTGGCTATAATTCTTTAATATAGTTGAGAACTAGCACGAACAAATTTTAGACTGAACAAGTATTAAACATGAACAAATATATCTGGACCGAACGGTAATGAAGGTGATCATCCTTTCATACCTGACTTATACATGCAATATGTACAGAGTACAATTCTACAATGGCAATCAAAAATGATTAACCATAAGCATGTCTAACTGAAACAACTCTAAGTAGAGTTCAGAAAAACTTGCATGTTCGGTTGATTACTGATACGCAATTTATAACGCTTTATCTGAAGACCTAGTATTAGTAATATAGATCTCCAATATTAGAATAATATCATCATAATGTAATACTATTATATATATATATATATATATATATATATATATATACACACATAGAATATGCTAAATATGTAACACGTAACACATAACCCTATCAATCTACAACACACATAAAACTCGGTATTAGGTCAAACTATTTCAGTCTGACTTGAACCCGACAAAATTCTAACATCCTGACGGTCTAGTCGAACTTTTATTGAGTCTAAGTTCAATTAAACTCTGCCTAAACACTTAACAATTAACTTAGATAATTTTATTATCATTCAAAATAATTTTCATAAGCTCGTAATAATTTTCAGATATTTAATATAATTTATCATGAATTTTTAATCCTTAATATCGTATTTATATGATATAAATACCACATTATTCTCTCATCATTAATATTTATTTAATATTAAATATTAATAAAAATCATAACATAATATTATAATATATTTATAATATTTCAAAGTATTTTTAATACCTTAAAATTATATTTATATGATTTTTAAACAGCTTAAATCCATTATCCGATAATTGCTATTAATATTAAAATATTAATATTTTCATGACAAAATATCAAAAGTTATATTTTATAACTTAAAATATTTTTATAACACTTAAATCATTTTTATATGATTTTTAAATCATTAATTCATTTTTATCATTAATATTGATTAATTAATGAAATTCATCATAAAATATCACAAGTTATTAAAAATAACTTAAAATATTTTCTTATACCATAATATATTTTTAAATAATTTTTCATGTATTAAAATCATTTTTAAATAATTTATTTAATATTATAATTAAATAAATTAAATATCATTTATATTCCAAAAATATTAAATATTTATAAAATATACTCATAATAATTAAAAACTAATTTTTATGCTTTAAAATAATTTTTAGAAATTTATTTTGTATTTTTAATAATTAAAAACCATTTTTATCTATTTATTAATTAAAATAATTAATTTTCTAAATAAACTATTGCTAAAAGGGCCCTATAGCGACAGAACCGTCACTATAGGTGTTCTTGAGCATTTTCCCAGATTTCTTGTTAGAGGCGGAGGGGCTTACTTTGACTACAATTTAATCAGTGTTCTTGTTGCTTTTTGGGAAGCTAATGGTGTTAGGATTGTAGTACTAATGTAGTACTACAACCACAAACTGAATTCATGGTCATACAACATCAGATCAGAGAGATCTAAGCTCTCAAAATGGTTTTCAGACACTGTTCTTAGAATTCTAGGTTTTCTAAATTTGAAGGTACCTACTTTGCAGCTTTTAAATCTTGATGTCCAGGCTTTGTTAATGTGTTATAAAGGTTCATACTTGCAGTAGAGATGTTAAAGAACAACTCTATAGCATCCTCTCAGTCTAACAACAACACTAAATGAAGATTTGAACCGGTCAAAGTACCTGTCGGACTTGTGTTCTTGAGAAATCTGGGTTTCCTAGATTTCTTCATAAGACAGTCGGTCAACCAAGGTTTGACCTGGTATAACTTTGATTCTGTTACACATCTGGGTGATCTAAAAGTTTATATTTGTAGTCCATATGACATACAACAACATCAATATAACAACTTGACCCAACAATTAAACCACAACAAAATCAGAGACCTTAAAAAGCTTGTCAGACCTACTTGGAAAAATCTGGGTTTTCCAGAAACAGTTTTCCATGGTCGGTCAACCATGTTTGACAACCTATATCTTGAGATCTAGACATGGTATGGATGTAATTCCACTTCTAGTCTGCTCTCCTCATGATAGAGAACACGTTTATAACTTAAAACACAACATATCATTAACATGTTGAGATCTATGAGCCCTGACATATGGCTGTCAGGCCATATTTTTCAACTTTTCCAGATTTTCGAAAACATTAAATTCGTGCATCTAGATGTTATGGATCCATGTTATTACAACCTAGATCACTCAATAACATCTTAATACACAATTTTAAACAATCAACAATAACAAATAACATGAGATCGTATGATTTTTAAAAAATAGGGTTCTATACCATTTTGAGTCTTGATCTTGATCATGGCTTGGTTTCTCATTCTTTCTCACTCTAAGCCCCAAAAATATAGAGAGTTCGAAAAGGGACTTGGATAGAATGTTAAGTAAAGTAAGATTTTCTTTACTTTAAATCTTATAATTTTGATTCATTGTATCTAAGGTATAAAGCACATGGGAAATATTTAGTTGTTCAACCACCCCATATATGGCAAGATTCACACTTCATCTTAATAAAATACAAAAAGGGCATTAATGTCATTTTGATTTTAGGTTTAATGGCATAATGGGCATTAAGGTTTAACCCTTAGGGTTTGATCCTTAGGGTTAAAACCTTAGGATTAAAACCTAAGGTTTACATAAATTAATTTTCTAAAATTTCCAGATTATGATTTTCAAAAATAGAAAATTAATATTTTCAAATTATAATTAGGATTCTATAATTATATTAAAATTTCCTAATCATAATTCAAGTTTGCTAATTAGGATTAACATTTCCTAATTAAAATTGATAATTTAGCAATTAAATCCATAATTGTACATTAGGGTTTCTGACGGAACAATTAGGGTTTAAAAATTTGAAATTAGGGTTTGCTAATTAATTAAGCTTTACCCTAATTAATATTATAATTAATAGCACCTGAGCATTATAATTATTCTTTAAGTTCCCAGATTATGGTTTCAAATGCTCGAAATCTGAAATTAGTGTTTCCAGATCTAGTATTAGGGTTTTCTAATAATCAATTAAAATTAATGATGTTTAAACCTTATACATAGCATTTGTATTCCCAAACTAGGGGTTTCAATATCCGAATTAGGGTTTTGAATTCGCGGAACCGAAATTCGGGTTTCAGAACCGATTTCTAGGGTTTCTTATCCATTGTTAGGGTTTTCTAACTAAACGTCGATATTCGACAATAATATTAGGGTTTGACACTGATAAAATTTATTTGGTCAACCCTTGACCCTTAACCTCATTCTGAACACATAAATGACCATACTCACAGAACATAAACACATATACACTTAATCCTGAATAATTCACCTAAATCCTTCACAGAATTTTGAAATCCTCAAAATTCCTTCTCAAAAATATCAAACGCATACACTAATTTTCTGTCTAGGTCTATTATTTGACCTTAAATCAATCAATTAAAATTTTAAAAATTTTCTAAATTCTCGGGTTGTCACATTCACCCCTTCTTCTAAGAATTTCGTCCCCAAAATTTACCTTACACCTTACTCCTTATACCATACACCATTCATACACATCATCACATGCTACCAAATACACCACTCACAAGAGTAAAAAGTTTCAAATTGTGCAGAGGAGTCATATAGACTATTTGTCTGTCATTTTCACAAAGGTTTTATGGAAATTCATCCGCAAACCGTTATAACTTACGGACATAGAGGGTAATTAGCCTGATATGCCCTGTACTAATCAAGTACTGATTTTTTCTATTTCTCGTCACTGCCACATGCATAAAATTTTACCTCAGTCTTATTAGATTCCACACCAAAACAATTTGGTTCGGGAAATTTCTTTCAAAGAACTCTTAGAGTTTTATAAATGTTTGTCTAGCTGAATCAAATAGCTTAGACTCATATCAATAATTCCATTCAATCGAATTATTTAGGTGTAGCCAAACCCCGTTGGCAAATTAAAATCTTTGAAAATATTTTTGAGAATGACGTCATGATGCTGTACTGTATTAACAGACCGTTTGAGGATGTCGGCATCGTATGACTTTCATTACACCAAAAATGGCCTCTAGCGAAGGAAATTTTGTGAAGGAATTTATTCCTTCACATGAGTAGTTGTTTAGCGAAGGAACAGTGAAGGAAAAAAGTATAGTGACAATATAGTTATTAGCGAAAAAAATATCCTTCACAATTTATATTTTTTTCCTCGCAAAATTGGGGGGATAGAAAGATTTTTGGAGCCAATTTATGATGAAAATTTGCGAGGAAAGAATCTATTTAGTGAAGGAATTATTACTCTATATATCATTATTCAGAAGTTTTTTGCGAGGGATAAAATTGGTCGCTATCTTGTTTAAAATAATTTTTTTTGAATTAATTGTGGTGAATATTAATTATAATATAAATATAAATTATCTATTTTTCTCTATTCTCTTCGATGTTCAACTTAGACACTACATACTTCTTCTTCTCAACCCCTGATAACCTATTAAAATATCTAACAACAATTTCGTCTAGCCAAAATTTTAGAAAAAAGAAATAAAAAGGAGGAAAAGAAACTCTTGCATCTTCTCATGTCGAACAACCTTCCTCTTAGCTCTCAAAGAACTCTAGCAATTGTTCGATCCTTTAATTAAAACACCCTCCAGAGAATACGAAGAAGTGAATTGATCAATCTACACTTTACGAAAAATCAGAGTAAGTTTTGATTTTGTCTATATTACATATTTCTATTGGATATTAATATTATGCATGAGGTGTTTGACAAAATGTCACACCTATCGATTTGTGTTCCAATTTCGCTTGACGCTAGCAAAAAGAAGACGAATTGAAGTGAAAAATGGGAGTGAAAATTGAAGGAAAAGTGGAAAAGTAAACGGAAAGAACTGGATTACAAGGAATTAAGTAAGGAAATACATGGGGAAGAATCAACCAAAGGGTTTTAATCGGACTCATGGATGATTGGAGGGCTTGCAAAGATTGGGTTTATCCTGACGAAATTCCCAATCTCAACTTCATCTCTTCTAATTTTGGTAATTCTAAGGTTCAGGTACTTAATTTTGCTCCTATCTATTGATATATATATCCAAAAATATTTACAATTATGAATACTAGATGAATATTGAAATTCTTTAATTCAATCATTAAAGCTAGAATTGGGAAGTTTAGTTTTTAAAGAAACATGCAGAGTTAGTTAAGGTATTCAACATATTTGACAGGATTTTCGGCACAACATAGAAAGTCTAAAACTTTAGACATGGAAAATAAATTAGAAGAAAAACTAGGGAGAATATGTGTTATGCACATTAGACCTGTAAAATGTGACATGTACGGGGAAAAGAAATATTATATGCTAGCATGTGTTACCCTGTCATTATATACAAATGGAAAAGATCTTGCCTTAATTTATGCTCTTGGATGTTTTTTTCTTTTCATACTATGTCTCGTCGTTAATTTATTTATAAGTAATATTTACACAGGGAAAAGGAAAAACAAGTACTACTTCCAACACTTTCCTCCTCCGCCGCATTTGAGAATGGACACCCTTAATGACTTACTTTCATTGCAAGTGACCTTGTCTCCCTCCACCGTGTTTCTTACAAATGAAATAGTTCGGATAATCAACGCAGATTGTTTGCAACCACATAAAACCGTGTAAATATTATCATATTGCACTTGAGGTATTTTCTATTAGAAAAGGAGTTTGGTTTCCTCTTGTTTGCAAATTTAAGGGGAATGACTATTTTTTGCAGGAGCATTTCTTGTTAGCAATCAATTATTAATATCATAAACTATTTGAAAAGTACTACTAGTTATTTAGCAAAAAAAGTACTACTAGTTATAAGATTTACTGTTAATCATGTTAATTTTAAATTTGAAAAAGTCTAAAATTGACTTTTAGAAAGTCAATATTGAATATTGATCTTATAAAAAGATTCTCTTACCTTTTGACATTGTTATATTAGAGAAAATATAATGTGTTGTTTGTACTGTTTTAGGTATATCATTATAACAAAATGTGAAGTTGTATCTCCTCCACTTGAAGCAGAAATTAACACTTAGGTGAAAACTGAGGAAGTTGGTATTATATTGAAACCTAAGTAAGAAATGGAGGTCAAGAGTGATATTAATATGCAAGGGCCTGGCATCATTCTGAAGCCAAAACAAAAGGTGGTTACCAAATCAGCTGCACAAATAGTTCATGAACAAAATGGAAAGTAAGTGTTAGGATAAGGTGTCATTTGTTGTTATCCGTAATTGGTGAAGTCAAGTAGCTAGTATAATTTTTAATATTTAGGTATGTATTAGTGTTCAATTTAATGGGTTTTGGTTTTGAAAGTAATGTTTTGTCTATTTTGATTTTTAGTATGGCCCCTGCTGCACGAATGGCAATGACTCGAAGAGTTCATCCACTTTTTTCCTTGAATCCATATCAAGGAATTTGGACCATAAAGGTTTGGCTTACAAACAAAGGAAACATGCGCACGTATAAGAACATCAAAGGGGAAGGCTGTGTCTTCAACTAAGAGTTAACAGATGAATATGTAAGCCATAAACTACTTTTCACAAACAGTATGTGGGTGTTTTTGGGCCATGTTATTCTTTGATTTAGATTGATTGAGTCAAGGTATTAATTTTTATGGTGCATGGCACACAAATTCAAGCAACAATGTTCAATAAGGCTGCAAAGAAATTCTATGATTATTGATTTCAACTGGGGAAGGTTTATTATATATCAAAGGGAACCTTAAAAGTTGCCAACAAGCAATTCAAAATGGTACAAAATGATTATGAAATGACTTTGAATGAAAATTCAGTAGTGAAGGAGGCAAGTGAGGAAGCAACTTTCATCCCTGAAACAAAATTTAATTTTGTTCCCATTGATCAGTTGGGTCCATATGTTAATCAGAATGAGCTTGTCGGTAAGATTGTTTACTTGGAAGTCTTTTGAGTTATTTTTTAAAAATGTTATTGACTTCTTTCAGAAACATGATTTTCTTTATGCTTAGCAGATGTTATTGGTGTGGTGCAAAGTGTTTCTCCTACAATGAGTATTCGAAGGAAAAGTAACAATGAGACCGTTCCAAAGCGTGACATAACTATTGCAGATGAGACGTAAGCTGTTCTTTTAGACATTCTATTTACAGAGTTTGCCTATTTGTGGTCATTTATGTTAAAAAATAATATGACATTATTTGCAGTAAGAAGAATGTTGTGGTATCCCTCTAGAATGAACTTACTACTAATGTCGGACAAGAACTGTTTGATATTGCGGATCAATCTCCCGTAGTTGCAATCAAATCCCTAAAAGTTGGAGACTTCCAAGGTAATCTGGGTTATTTAGAACCATGACATTAAAAATCAATAATACAAGTAATAGATAAACTTTATGGTAAATTATTCTATGCATTTTGTTTTGTTATTACAGGTGTGTCTTTGTCTTCATTGAGCAAAAGCATTATTGTGGTAAATCCAGAGATAATAGAATCAAAGAAGTTAAAATCCTGGTAAGTTGTCTAGTAAGCGGTGAAGAAGTTTATTTATGCTTCTTTTGATAGCACTTCCTGAGTCCTATTGTTATCTGTCACATGTATGACTCTAAAGGCAAAGAATGTTCAATGACTTCTGTTGGTTCTGACTTGAGCCCCTCAACAAAGAGCGGATTTCGATCCTTGTACTCTAACCAAGTATCCCTTTCTCATATAACGTCTAATCCATCATTGGGCGAGGAGAAGGTATTGTAGCAAATAAAATTCTTGAGAATTCAGAAGCCCAAGACTTTTTAATCTGCAGTAGAATTGAGTTCTTTATTATTCAGTTTAGTTCTTAACATGCAAAAAAGGAAAATTCTTATCTTACTTGATGAAAAAATGAATATTAGGAGATAAAAATAGATCATCATAATGGAGTGAATTTTGATGTTTGAAAATTTGAAATCTGCTTATTGCAACTGTGTTTTTTCAAAGACAAATGCTTATGTAAGCTTAATCAAACCAGATCACCAATGTGGTATCGTGCTTGCAAGACATGCAACAAAAAAGTTACCGAAGCTATCGGATCTGGGTTTTGGTGTGAAGGATGTCATAAGAATGATGAGGAATGCAGTTTGAGGTATGAAAAACACTCACATTTTTAGCTTTAGCAGTACTTTGTGAAACCTGTTTTTTGAGAATGCCATAATCTATTTTTTTTGTCAATTTTCCAGATATATAATGGTTGCATAAGTTTTTGATGCAAGTGGTGAAGCTTGGCTTTCTTCTTTTAATGATTAAGCAGAAAAAATACTGGGGTGCTCTGCCGACGAGCTTGACAAGTTGAAATCACAAGTAAAATTCAACATGTAAAAAAATTGATGATGTTCGTGCTATGAAACTTAGCACAGGTAAAATCACAGGTATGTTCGTGCTATGAAACTTAGCGTGTTATAGAGTTTGTATAATTTTGTTATTTAAAGTAACCTGATCATGCTTGTAAGCGCCTCAGAGGCCTTTAGCTATGAAACTTTTTGATTTTGGTTATTTTTTTGCACTTGTTTGTGGGGTCATTCTTTTTCAACAGACATGTTTGGTAAGAATTTATGCTCTTTACTATTGTTTTTCTTTTTTATTTTGTTGCTAAAACTGATTTTCTTTCTACTGGTTGCTATGGCTATTAAGTAGAGAACAAATATGATGTGCCACATTTGAATCGGGTTTCGTTGTATGCTAACTTCCTTCTTTTGATTTTCATTTTGTTAAACTTAGAGGAGCCTAATATATCACATAATTCGTAGTCAAGGGACAATCAAACTTTATGTGGTGTACAATGCGTTGGAGTTAAGAAAATAATTTTACGAGTTTAGAATGGAGGATAAGCCCAAAGATTTTCATATTGAGTGGGATGAACTTTCATGCAACAACTACAAAATATATACTTTAAAATTATTGATTTGAGAAGCAGATTGTCTTTGTTCTCATTTCGGGCTCACCTTGGTCTTGAATCATTGTGGCGAAGGATGTTCTTTGCTATCTGATGGAGCTTAGTTAATGCAATTGATGCATTAGTGGGTTTGGCTGCTGGAGCTTAGTTAATGCAATTGATGCTGCTACGTTGCTACTATTTAATCACTATCGCTTTTCGCCGCTGCTCTTGTGGTCTTTCTGCTATATGTATGGGCTATGCTTTGAGTGGCTAATTGGGTTGTTGATGTTTGACTGTTGTCATGCTTGCTGCTGCTAGTTGGGAAAACCTAATTGGGTGATTGTTTTTGGTCTGGTCAGGTTTTTAAATTTGGTTAGGTCTGTCTTTATGGGTCTAACTAGGTTTTTAAATTTGGTTAACATTGTATTAGCCTGGTGATATCTCTTTTAGGCTTCTTTGCATTTGGTTTACTGTTGACATCATAGGGCCCGTGCTTTGATGGTCTCTATATGGGGTATACGCCATGAATTCTGTTCAATTCCTTTTATTTAATTTCATTTTGATTTTAGCAAAAAAAAATATAAAATCACTGATTTTAAAATTAATTATAATTTACAATGAATTTTGATTATTTACCAATTAATTTTTTATTTATAAATTTATAATTTGTGAAGGATTTTATTTGAGAAATGGACATTAGTGAAGGATTATTTTCCTCACTAAAATCTTTTTTAGTTAATTAGTTAGTCATCAATGAAGGATTATTTTTCTCACTAAATTGAAGAAAGATTCTCAATTTATAAATAGTGAAGGAAAATATTCTCTCGTTAAATAAATTTGTTCCTCGCAATATATTATTTGTGAGGGAATCAAGTTAATCACTTATTTCAAATAGTCTGAGAAACAAAAATTCATTAGGGTTCGAGGGCTTGATTAAGCGGAGGGAAGGTGTTAGGCACCCCCCGACTTCCGTGATAACAAAGTTACCGCCACTTTTCATTAAACTTTTATCTATGTATGTGTGTGTGTGAGAGTTAGGTCTATGTGCAGTTGTTTGGAAGTAGTGTTATGCCTCGTTTGCACCTATATACAAAGGGTTTGACTTTTGTATAAAAGTTCAATTTTAACAAGAAATAGCAGTGATGTTTTGTAAAACAGGTTTTTCAAACCCTTGTGCTCAATAGTAATTGAGGCCTTTGATACTTCCATTTTATTATGCGTTCGACGTAATTGCTTTTATTTTTGAAATGTGAGGCATCTTCGAGAAAATAATATACATAGTAGTGACGAACTCCTTGTGGGCATGAGAGCCATCTAAGGATATTCAGACACCGTAGATAATTTATAAGTTGGCTACAGCTGCAAAATATCCATCACGGGAACCGAATCTAGATTTAGAAGATAAATACGTGATCACATGACTCCTAGGCTCACACAAAAATGCAATATGTGCAAAAGCTAGAAAAAAGAACTAGATTTGAGTAAATCTAAACCATTCTAGATTCAATGGTTCTAGTTTAGCCACTTTTAATCGGTCATAGTTAGAAATAGCAGGATAGAGGCAAATCTAGCCCACAGGCAAAACGATTAAATATCTACATTATGAAAGCGATTAAAGCAGATATTTGTATAAAAGTGGTAAATATATATATACATATATATATATATATATATTACAAACAAAGTAGTGCATGCAACTAATCACAATTTTGATTACTAAATAAAAACAAATTTATTGATAATTGAAATATTTACAAACAGAACAGAAAATAAACTGACTTACTTATTAAAGAAACATTTAAAGAAGAAGAGAAGAGGGCTTAAGTAGGCTAAACAATGGTAGAAACCTAAGATTCGTCTGAGAAGGAACTCAGAGTCTTACTAAGTTTCGAAGTCTGCCTTGCCAAATAAGTTCAGTTTCCTTTTATAGATCAAGGAAAGGGAACTATTACATTAACTGGGGTAAAATAAGAAACATTTTACATAAGGAAAAGTAAAATACAGACACTTTACTATTGATGAATAGTAATTACTTTTTACTAAATACAGAAGCTTTTGGCCAAATGACCGACAACTTTTGACTCATTGATGCTTTCGGTGGAAAAGAGAGCATCTTTTGTCTTTTGAGCGACGATGTAATCGGGGGATGCTTTTCGATGGAAAGCGGAGATTCTTCCGATTGATTGGTGAGTCAGCTCACGGAGCGGTGCAAATAATCGAGGACATCGTGCAAATGGATCCTGAAAGTCCCCGTAGGTTGATGGTGCCGTATAGGTCATTATCATCATTGAGGTTACTGGGAGAACCATAACTGGAGGATGAAGAACATACTGAGGCTTCTTTATGTATGGCTTCGTCAATTCTTTTGTTGAGTGCTTGGGAAATTTTTATTAATTCTTTACTGGAACAATTTTTAAAATCAGAAATTTTACTAGAACATGCTGAACCAGTGGGACTGACTTTAGACTCTTTTGACTTGGATTTTTACTCTTTTTCTTTACTAGCCTGAGAAATGGTTGTGACTGGAAGAGGGGAAACTAGAGCAACAAGAAATTCCTGCTGAACCTGACCAACTATTCTGTTAATGTCGAAATTATCCCACCACTTAACATAAAAGAGGCGAGACACTCAAGGGAGTGGATCTGACTGAATACCATTGACTGGAGTAGAGGGAGGTGGAATTCCGTACTGACATTTAAGAATCCAGGGGATCTTATATTTACTAACAAATAAAAGAGTGAGGGGAACTCCGTCATTCTTTGGATCTGTTTTACTGTGATTGCTAAAATGATTTATGTTGAACTTTAAGGAGGTCGGGAAGAAGGTCATAAGTAGAACCTAACCTATACCACCAAAGAACAAACCAATAGGGGATTGGGCTCTTAAATTTAAGGTCAAATTGAATGAACCATGAATAACTATGTGATTCATTTTAGTGAAGGAGAACCTTGTACCAAGCTTCAATATAATCATAATAACAGAAAGAAATATCTTGACTAGAGAGATTTATAAGATCGGAGGGGTTTTTCCCCCAATCAGACATTAGAACAAACTGTTTAATGTATAAAGAATGATAAATAACTATAGTCTTATCACTGTTGGCATAAATTGGTTTAATGTTTATTGACTCCGTTTCCAGAAGAATATCCTTATAAAATACAAGAGATTTATAAGGAGCCAGGGGCTGGAAATGCCATCCAGGGGGAAAAACTGGGCAGCAAGCTTAATGGGGTCATCTTTTGGTTTCATGTACGGTTCAACACGAAAAAGGTAATTTTCCCACTTAAGCATATGCTCAGAAGGAGGATGACTAGGAGCTGAAGATGTAGCCTTGGTTGGATTACTAAAAGGGTCAATTGGTTCAGGCTTACTGGTTAAAACTGAGCTATATGGCTTGGGAAGTGTTCCAAGGACTGAATTTGTTTGACTGATAAACTGGGGTGAATGGGTGAGGAATCAAAGTTCCTCTAGGTTGATTACTTGGGCCAGTAGGGCGACCCGGACCCCTTGAAGAAGAAGATCCTCTAATGCTCATGTCTGAATAGTACCTGTATTGATAAATTCCCGAGTGAGAAAATCAGGAATTGAATTGTTACTACCTTTGATGTGTTCAATATCAAAATAAAAAATGCTCAATATGGCTTGCCATCTAGCAAAAGAATGCTTAGAGGCTAGATTTTCAACATCCTTTTCTAAGATATATTTTGTTGTCTTGCAATCAATACGGACTAAAAATTTCTGATTTAATAGATCACTTTGAAATTTATTAATACATAATACTAAAGAAATTATTTCTTTTTTAATAGTACTGTAATTTAATTGTGTACTATTCCATGCACCGGAATGAAAATGAACAATTTGTTCTGGGGAATCTGGAGTTAACTTTTGTTTAAGAATACCTCCGAATCCAATATCTGAGGCTTCAGTTTTAACAATTTTATACGCTGAATCATTGGAAATGTCATGACAGGGCAATGCCTTGACGTAAATTTTTACTTGTTGGACGACAGAAGTATGAACGTTAGTCCAAAGCGGAGGATTGTCTTACAAACGCTAGAAAAGTGGTTTGCAGATCTTCCTAAGATTCTTGTAAAACTTGTCAATATAATTGAGCGAGCCAAGAAATATCTGCAGTTGGGTTTTATTGCTTATCTTATCGGGAAACTTGTCAGCGAATTGAATAGCTCTTTCAATGGGCTGAACTTGTCCTCTAAAGATATTAAGACCAAGAAACCTTACTCTGACCTGAAATAGGCTGCATTTGGAGGCTGAAAGAACTAGACCATTATCTTTAACTGTCTTAAAGAACGATTTCAAATGTTTAATGTGTTCTTCAATGGCCTTTGAAAAAATGAGAATAACATCGATATAAACGACAATAAAATGACTGAAAGGGTTTAATATGTCATTGAGAATATTTTGGAATCACTGGGAGCATTTTTTAGGCCAAATGCCTGGACATTCCATTCGTAGTGACCAAACGGAGTAGTGAATGCTGTTTTGTATCTATCACCAGGATGAATGGTAATCTGCCAGAAACCGGACTTAAGGTCAAATTTACTGAATATTGTGCCATTACTTAATCTATTGATAAGGTCATCTTTGTTGGGAATGGGATACCTAATAAGTTGAAGAACAGCTACAGATTAAAGAAGTTCAAGAAAAAATTGATACCATTTGGGGACGGAAGCAAAATAGAAATAAGAAATAGTACAAACAAAGTAGTGCATGCAACTAATCACAATTTTGATTACTAAATATAAACAAATTTATTGATAATTGAAATATTTACAAACAGAACAGAAAATAAACTGACTTACTTATTAAAGAAACATTTAAAGAAGAAGAGAAGAGGGGTTAAGTAGGCTAAACAGTGGTAGAAACCTAAGAAATTTTTGACTTATCTTCTCGTATCCATTGAGTTTTAGTAATAACACTACATTTACCTTGATATTGATCATACCAATCGTAAAAGGTAACGTTTATTTTTTCACTATTAATAAAACGTTTCCATCTATTAACCATTTTATCACGTTCCTTTTCAAAAGGGTGATTGGAGCGAAATTGGTGTCTTTTTTCTTTATTAGATTTAGAATTAAAATCCTTTACAAGATTGTCCCATTCTAGTATGAATTCTTTTTTAATGACTCTTAGTTGATTATTAATAGGGATTTCAAAATCTGACTGAGTTGGAAATTCAGAAGAACTAGGAGAGGAGGATTCCTCTTCAACAGGGTCAACATGTGCATAGCAAGGGCGACTAGCTTGACCTTGATTAAGGATTCCCATTAATTTAATATCCCTAACTGAAGGATTACTGAGTACTTTAGTATCTCTTCTAGTGTGAACTGAAGGTGCTAAAGAACTAGTAAAATCTTCAATAATAACTGGTCTTCGGGTACGCTTAAAACTTATCTTGACCGTTCCATCAGAAAATTGCTTAACATTTTCAATATTTAACAGATTATTGAGTACAGGTTGTTGTGGAATTTCATTGGGTAAAGTCCATTGACTAGGTAACGTAATATCCTTCTAGAGGATGGTTCTCGGGATTTGAATATTAGCATCACTAGTTGAACTCTAAATTAATAGAGTTTGATCCTTATGACTTTTATTAAGAGCATGAACGTTTAAATTTGTTTTCTTAGTCTTATAATAAATCCTGTAAAACAAAGCTATGGGTTGAGAACCCTCAATCATATGAGTGATCTCACCAGATGTTTTAATGTTTAATGTTAAAGCTTTTAATAGATGTTGATCACTAAGGCTTAGTGTGAAATCACGAAAGCAATTAAAATGGATAATTCCATTGTGCAAACTTGATTCCATCGCACCTATCATACTGGGATAGTAATTCAGGAACCTAGCATCTCTAAGACAAAGGTAGATGCTTGAATTAAGTCCCTTAATGTTCAATGGTTTAACTGCAACTTGTACTAGACCAATGTGGATAAAATTGTAACCTTTCTTCCTATATTTTTTATTGACATCAGGAGATAAAAGACTACAATTTTCATACTCTTTGTTAATTGCGTAAACTTTTTCTACAGTTTTAACATTATAATCGGTTTTGAAGTTATCAAAAAATGTTGACTAGTAAATTTCATTAGGAGATGCTCTAGGCATGTTCCAATTATGTAAAGCTTGACTAATGTTTTCATAACTGTGTGATTCTTGGTTAACTATGTCTGGAACAGGAGGCAAAGTCGACCGGTTACTAGTTGAGGAGTTAGACCTGAATAATCTACTCATCTTTTACAGATTTTCAAAATAAATTTTTATTCATTATTCTTCCATTCATAACCTCTTACCTTAGATGACTCATACACGTGTTCTATACGCGAACGCTTTCTCCAAGAGACTTACTTAAAAAGTGAACACACGAACAAGGTGGACTGAAGTAAGTTAGGTGACTACGGAATAAGAAATAAAAGAGAAAATTTTGAAAATAGTAAACGAATAATCAAACTACTAGATCTTACTGGCAACTAGAAACAAACTGTAAGACCCCAACTTATTATTAATGAAATTTAATTTTCTCTATTTATTATTTTAAAATAGTAAGGGTTGATTTGATTAATGTTGATAGTTAGGGGTAAAATACATAAATATTTCAAAAATAAGCAAGTGGTTATAAAATATTGATTATTGTTTGGGAATATTCGTTTGGTCGTGGAATATTCAATCTTGTCGGGGGAATATTCGTATGCGAATGCAGCAGCGACCATGTGGGGCCCCATAACGAAAAAGCGATTGGATGAAGAAAACGACAAATATAAGTTGTTTAAAAATAACTACAGCGTAGGTTATTCACAGTTAATCTTTGTTAAAATACTCGGTGGTTAAAACACACGATTGTAGCACCAGTATTGCACCAATTATTGATTCTTACGTAAGAAGGCACTATTCAATAATGGTTACGATAATTCTTATTCGATTATTTTATTTTATTGATTCAATAATTGCTTTGCGTTGATATTTTATATTCTTTGTTGTTTCAATAATTGTCATTACACGTATTTTTCTTTATCGAAGCAATAATTCATATTATCTGAATAATATTATTAGATAACATTATTGGCAATGTCTAGAAAGTTACATCTAAGGAGAGGTTTAATCACCTAATTGCGGCGCCAATAAGGAGAAATTCTTATTGAAAGCCCCTCTTTCCTGAGGAACGCACTGTTGTCGATATTGTGATTCAGTAATATTATTTGTGAATAATTAATTATTGATTCATATGATGAGGAAAATATTGATTTTATGTGGTTATAGATGGAGAAAATTTTTAATGTGACAATTGTTGAAAATTGAAATTTTATCTTTTTTCGATAAAATAATTCATTTAAATATATTATTATATTTTAATAATATAATAATGGTGATATTTTTACAACGAATGTGGGATATATGAGTATATCGAGGAGGAAGAGTATTTTTGTTGTAATAAATTTTTAAAACATGTTAAACATGTCGGTGGACCCCATTTATTGGTTTGAAATTTGATTATAGCTTGTAAAATCGTCCTGCATTTGTGGATTTCTGGTCAATTTACTTTTGGAATTTGGAAAAACTTTCTTCGCAAAGTTGTAGAAATTGAATTTCCTATAAAAAGTCATGAGATTCAATTTTTTGGATAAAAGGCCTATTTATTGTGAATTATTGAAGTTCAAACTCAAAATAATTGATTTTTGGAAGTTTTAATTATTTAAATTAAGAAAAACGTTTTTAATGTTTTGTCACACGGTGGTGATGTCTTGGACCAAATTAGTGGGCGGGAAATTTGAAAAATAATATTATTAATTTATTAAATTTTACATTTTTGGTGTTCTAAGCATTTTCCTATAAATAGGGTGCTTAGGTTAGAATTGAAAATCACACCAGAAACTGAAGTTTTCTCTCTCTATATTATCGAGCGTATTCTTGTGAGTATTTTGAGTATACTTTGAGTATTGTTAGACGGTGCAAGTTCCCTTCAGCACTATACCCGGTATTCCAGCTAGAAGTACTAATCTTTCGAGGTAAGGGATATTATTTTTTTTTCGTAATGATATTATTTTTTAATATCATTATCTTTGAAATATTGATCTGAAGTTTTTATCAAATTTGGAACTTTTGGTGTCGAGTTACTATTCACGTGTACAAAGACTATTCACGTATCGACACTATTCACGAATCTGACCACTATTCATCGAAAAATGAAAAATTTTCTTTTCGTCCAAAATATCTATTCTGGATACTAGCTTTGATTGTATCCATGTTTTGATCATTCTTGAATTTTACACCACTGCGATTATTTTTGAGGTATTTTTGGACGTGAATAAAACAAAGTACGAATCCTTAATCCTTAATCCTTGTCATTTTGTTTCACTGGATTCGTTTCTTTAAAAATATTTTTCATCATCTTCAGTCTTAAATGATGATATTATGGAATATCTTTGGCCTGTAGTGCAAAGATGAATGATTTCTGAAGAATATCTTTGGCCTGTAGTGCAAAGATGAATAGGTGTTTAGATGAACATGACCAACTGATGAATATCTTTGGCCTGTAGTGCAAAGATGAATATGTGATTCCAGATATATATTGATTGATGTTACAGGGATAAAAGATAGACGATGAACTTTTAAATTCATACATGGAAGATAGTAGTTTGCATTCTCTACTTAACTCTTCTAATGAATTATTATTTCCGCTGCGAATATTGATTTAAAATTTGTTGTCTATTGTATTCTATTAGATTTTTCCCAGTTGAAGACTAACGGTAATTTGTTGTATATTATCTTAGTCATAATATTCTTTACTGAGCTAGTTGAGCTCACCCTTTTCCTTTTTGATCCATTTTTCTCGGAGAGCGAGAATATAGCGAGTACGAGTCGGGGTATGGAATGAAGGTTCTAGAGAGAGTTGTTTAGTAGTCCTCACCATTTTGTAAAATAATGTATCAATAAATGTGATGAGGATTTATTTGAGTATAGATATTATCTAGAAGATAATATTTGTATTTAAACTCACGCTTTTACTTGTTGTAATAATAAAGTTGTTGTAGTTGTTTACGTACCATGTATTGACAACTCGGAATGGGTGATGTATACCTATTTTGGGGGCGTCACAGTTGGTATGAGAGCTTAGGGATATGATCTTTGGTGGAGATCGGGGAATAGAACTAGGAGGGGAGAGACGAGTAAATCCTTCGCTAGTTTGTCCTACCTAAGCTTATTTGTTAGTTGGTCAGTATATAGGGATATTATGTGATATATTTATTTCCTTAATTAACCCTTGTTTTATGACATGTGTTTGAGAATGTCGATGAGAATATTAACAATGGAAATGAGACCGGAGACGCTCAGTACTCACCAACGAGGAGAACGTGCAAAGTTGTGGTAATGTTCCTCCTGTGAACAACACCATTGAAGCGAGATGATGAACGAGGGATGTTTAGAAGTTTTTGCGATTCATGCAAAATCGACGAGGAGACTCGTGTTCAAAATACGAGGAGGAAATGATAGCAATTCACAAGTTGTCACACCAAAGCGATTCAAAGAGTTGGGACCACGAAATTTAAGGGAAAGCCGAGATCCGATCATGCGCGGAAACATGGGTCAAGCAAATTACCAAGATATTCGATGTCTTGGGATGCACGGAGAACAGAAGGTTCCATTCGCCACCTTTATGTTTCGTGGCGAAGCGGATTATCTTGGTGGGAGTGCATGAAGCGTACCCATCCACCACTTTCGGCGTATGTCTTGGGAGACGTTTGAAGCTATTTAATGACAAATACTTTCACGAAAGTGTTCAATCATATGAAGGAAGTGGAGTTCATCGATTGGAACAAAACAACATGGCGGTGTCTCGATGCGAGGCAAAGTTTGCGAGTTATCCAGTTTGCACCTCATTTGGTGGAGAATGAGGCGTGTATGGCGCGAGATGTTTACGAGAGGTTTGAAACCCAAGATACAACAATATCTCATTTCTCATAAATTTTCTCTCTATTCAGGATGTTGTTAACGAGGCTCAATTGTTAGAGCGAGATAACGAGTATATTCAACCAAGGGACCATAACCGAGGATCGTACGGAGATAGCGAACAATGAATAATGATAACCAACGGAGAAAGAAAACAGACGGACAAAAATGGTAACCACTCTGGTGGTAATCATAGCCATGAAAATAGAAGAAGCGAGTCGGGAGGAGATTTTAAAAAGAGGAGATTTAACAACGACCATGTGAAGACGACGGTCTTGGTGACAAGAATCGGTTCTAAGGGAGGAGAAACGACCACCGGTCATATGCTACAAATGCGGAAAAGAGGGACATATCGGTCAAACCGCCCACAACTGCTTCAAGGTATGCTATAATTGTGGAAAGGAAGGACATATCGCTCGAGATTATGCTGTGGCGAAACCTAGTTCAATGAGGACGACTCAAATGATCGTCCCCGAAAAAGTCAAAGTCAACGATTCCGGAAGAGCGTTTGTTGTGACTAGTCAAAATCGAGAAACCCAAACGAGGTGATCACGGGTAAGCTATTTATAAATTCTTGCGAAGTTTATACCTTACTTGATCTGGGTGCTACCCATTCATTTATCTCTCCCGCATGTGCTCAACGTTTAAACTTGACTGGGAGAAATTAGACTTTGACCTATCTCGTGGAAACTCCGTTAGGAGAAACTTTCATCACATCCACTTGTTTATAAATCTTGTTTAATTCAAGTTGGCACCATCACCTTACCATTGACCTTATCTCTTTAAAGATACTTGCTTTTGATGTGATTTTAGGGATTGATTGGTTAACTACTCATCATGCCAAAATTGATTATTTTTGTAAGGTTGTTAGTTTTCATATTCCTAACCAACTGTTTATGCGAATTCAAGCAACTAAACCATTAAAATCAATCAACATCATATCTAATCATAAAGCTATTCGTTTTATTGAAAAGCGGATGTCAAGCTTTCTTAGCCCATGTTATGGATTTGAATAAAGACACGTCAAATTTGAATAATATTCTGTTGTTATTGACTTTCCCCGACGTATTTCCCGAAGAACTTCCGTCCTACCCCGAATGTGAAGTTGAATTCTTTATTGATCTTGAACTGGTACAAAGCCCATTTCTAAAACCCCATATCGAATGGCTCCTATTGAACTTGAGAGTTAAAGGTCCAACTACGAGAATTGTTGGACATCGGTTTCATTCGTCCTAGTACATCTCCTTGGGGTGCTCTGTTTTTATTCGTAAAGAAGAAAGACGGGAGTATGCGACTTTATTGACTATAGGAATTGAACCATGTCACCATCAAGAATAGGTATCCTCTACCTCGTATTGATGACTTGTTTGACCAGTTGCAAGGGCACAATTCTTTTCAAAAATCGATCTTCGTTCTGGATATCATCAGCTGAAGATTAGAACTGAGGATATTCCAAAGACTGCCTTCAGAACTCGATATGGGCATTATGAATTCTTAGTCATGTCTTTCGGACTAACTAATGCTCCTGCGGCTTTCATGGATATGATGAACCGAGTATTCAAGGAATATTTGGATCAGTTTGTTGTTGTCTTTATTGATGACATCCTCATATATTCCAAAAGTCGTGAAGATCATGAGCACCATTTGAAGCTGGTACTCCAAAGGCTTCGTGAAAACAAACTATATGCCAAATTGAAGAAATGCGAGTTCTGGCTTGAGGAAGTAGCATTTCTTGGGCACGTGGTGTCAAAACATGGAGTATCTGTTGATCCGGCGAAGATTGAAGCAATACAAAGTTGGGAGCAACCGAAGTCGATGGATCAAGTACGTAGTTTTTGGGCTTAAATGGGTTATTATCG
The DNA here is from genome assembly GCA_020205615.1 of Panax quinquefolius. Taxonomy (NCBI): domain Eukaryota; kingdom Viridiplantae; phylum Streptophyta; class Magnoliopsida; order Apiales; family Araliaceae; genus Panax; species Panax quinquefolius. Next base: position 227,352 of record JAINUW010000556.1, on the reverse strand, counting down.
GAGATTCGTGGAAGGGTTTTCTCGAATCGCTACTCCATTAACCCAAATAACTCTCGGAAGGATACAAAATTCGTTTGGAGTGAAGAATGCGAGAAGAGTTTCCAAGAGCTTAAGAGGAGACTTATTTGACTGTTCTAACAATACCATCTGGTTCGGATGGATTTGTTATCTACAATGACGCTTGAGCAAAGGGTTAGGATGTGTTCTCATGCAACGTGGGAAAGTCATAGCCTATGCCTCATGACAACTTAAAGAGTATGAGAGGAATTATCCTACTCATGATCTAGAGTTAGCGTGATGCGTTTCAGCCAAGCTAAAGATATGGAGGCACTATCTATATGGGGAGAAAGTGGAGATATATTCGGACCATAAAAGCCTTAAATATTTCTTCACTCAAAAAGAACTTAACATGCTGGCGGCGACGTTGGCTCGAGCTATTGAAAGACTACGACCACACTATTCAATACCATCTTGAAAAGCGAACGTGGTAGGCGCGTTGAGTAGAAGATCATATCGAGGAACGAAAAGTGCGATGATGTCAAGTATCTGCGTAGAGCCAACTTTAATAGAAAAAGTTAAGGTTGCTCGAGCCACCAATCGGGAGTCGATGCGTATGAAGAAGAAAGTACAAGAAGGAGCTATTAGGAAGCGAGAATTGATGAAGAAGGAATACTTGAGTCCACTCTAGACTTTGTGTTCCTAACGACTACGATTTGAAGTACAAGATTATGATGGAGGCACACATACACCATTTTGCAATCCATCCTGGAAGTACTAAAATGTATCGTGATCTTCGACATACATTTTGGTGGAACAATATGAAGAGAGAGATTGCAAAGTTTTATCTCGATATGTTTAACTTGCCAACATGTAAAGGCGGAGCATCTAGTACCTAAGGGTCCGTTGCAACCACTTGAGATTCCGAAATGGAAGTGGGAACACATTACCATGGATTTCGTTATGGGTCTTCCTACGGTTTCTCAAGGCATCAATGCTATTTGGGTTATTGTTGATAGATTAACCAAGTCTGCTCATTTCTTGCCGATACGGGAGACTTATTCCCTTGAACGTCTTGCTAGTATATACGTGAATGAAATTGTGAGGTTGCATGGCATGCCTATATCCATAGTTTCGGATCGTGACCCAAGATTCACTTCAAGATTTTGGGTTAGCTTGCAAAAAGCTATGGGCACGGATTTGCGATTTAGTTCGGCATACCATCCCCAAACGGACGGACAATCAGAGAGGACTATTCAAACTCTTGAAGATTTATTAAGACTCGTGTCCTAGACTTCAAGGGCGCTAGGATAAGTATTTACCATTAGTGGAATTCTCCTACAACAACAGATTATCGAGCAAGTATAGGTGTGGCTCCATTCAAGCATTATATGGACGAAAATGTCGTTCTCCAATATGTTGGGATGAGGTGGGTGAAGCAACATTGTTGGGACCGAAAGTTAAATACGTATGACTACCGAAAAGATTCAAATGATTCGACAACGTATACAAACGGCACAAGATCGACAAAAGAGTTATGCGGATCTTCATCGAAAGGACGTGGAATTTAGTGTAGGGGATCATGTATTGTTACGAGTTGCTCCATGGAAGGGAGTTACAAGATTTGGCAAGAGAGGAAAGCTCAATCCACGATTTATTGGTCCATCTCAAATTCTTGACCGAGTAGGAAATGTAGCCTATAAACTTGCGTTACCTCCAAGTATGTCTCGTGTTCATAATGTGTTTCACATATCTGTACTTCGTAAATATGTGAAAGACCCAAACCACGTTATAGAATTAGAACCGGACGAAATAGCCGAAGACTTAACGTATGAGGAGGTACCTGTCAAGATCTTGGATAGGAAGGAGCATGTCCTACGCGCAAAGGTCATACCACAAGTTAAAGTTTTGTGGAGGAATCATGCTATAGAAGAAATGACCCGGAATTGGAAATGAAATGAAAGCGAGGTATCCTCACCTTTTGAAACACCGAGTGCGTCGTCGTCAATTTTGAGGACGAAATTTCATAAGGAGGGAGGTTGTAAGACCCCAACTTATTATTAATGATATTTAATTTTCTCTATTTATTATTTTGAAATAGTAAGGGTTGATTTGATTAATGTGGATAGTTAGGGTAAAATATGCAAATATTTCAAAATAAGCAAGTGGTTATAAAATATTCATTGTTGTTTGGGGAATATTCGTTTGGTCGTGGAATATTAAATGCTTTGTCGGGGAATATTAAATGCGACGCCTAGCAGCCGTGTGTGGGCCCCATAACTGGAAAGCGATTGGATGAAGAAAACGCACAAATATAAGTTGTTTAAAAATAATCAGGCGTAGTTATTACTGAATTAATCTTTATTAAAATACTCGGTGGTTAAAACACAGTAGCACACGGTATTGCACCAATTATTGATTCTTACGCAAGAAGGCACTATTCAATAATGGTTACAGTAATTACTGTTCAGTATTTTATTTTATTGATTCAATAATTGATGCGTTGATATTTTATATTGTTGTTGTTTCAATAATTGTCATTACACGGTATTTTTCATTATCGAAGCAATAATTCATATTATCTGAATAATATTATTAGATAACATTATTGGCAATGTCTAGAAAGTTCTGTCTAAGGAGAGGTTTGGTCACCTAATTGCGCGCCAATAAGGAGAAATTCTTATTGGAAAGCCCCCTCTTTCCTGGGAACTGCCTGGTTGTCAATATTGTGATTCTGTAATATTATTTGTGAATAATTAATTATTGATTCATATGATGAGGAAAATATTGATTTTATGTGGTTATAGATGGAGAAAATTTTTAATGTGACAATTGTTGAAAATTGAAATTTTATCTTTTTCTGATAAAATAATTCATTTAAATATATTATTATATTTTAATAATATAATAATGGTGATATTTTTACAACGAATGTGGGATATATGAGTATCTGAGGAGGAAGAGTATTTTTTGTTGCAATAAATGTTTAAAACATGTTAAACATGTCGGTGGACCCCATTTATTGATCGAAATTTGATTATAGCTTTGTAAAATCGCCTGGTTTGTGGATTTTTACCAATGTTTGTTTGGAATTTGGAAAAACTTTCTTACGCAAAGTTGTAGAGAATTGAATTTCCTATAAACAATGCGTAGATTCAATTTTCGGATAAAAGGGCTATTTATTGTGAATTATTGAAGTTCAAGCTCAAAATAATTGATTTTGGAAGTTTTAATTATTTAAATTAAGAAAAACATTTTAATGTTTTGTCACATGGTGGTGATGTCTTGGACCAAATTAGTGGGCGTAGGAAATTTGAAAAAATAATATTATTAATTTATTAAATTTTACGCTTTGGTGTTCTAAGCATTTTCCTATAAATAGGGTGCTTAGTTAGAATTGAAAATCACACCGAAAATCAAGTTTTCTCTCTATATTATCGGCGTATTCTTGTGAGTATTTTGAGTATACTTTGAGTATTGTTAGACGGTGCAAGTTTCCTTGAAAGACTATACCTCAGTATTCCAAATTAAAGTACTAATCTTTCGAGGTAAGGGATATTTTTTTTTTTCGTAATGATATTATTTCTTCAATATCATTATCTTTGAAATATTGATCTGAAGTTTTTATCAAATTTGGAACTTTTGGTGTCTGAGTTACTATTCACGATATCGGCCTTTATTCACGATATCTGACACTATTCACGAATCGGCACTATTCATCTAAAAATGAAAAATTTTCTTTTTAATCAAAATATCTATTACGGATACTAGCTTTGATTGTATCCATGTTTTGATCATTCTTGAATTTTACACCACTGCGATTATTTTTGAGGTATTTTGGACGTGAATAAAACAAAGTACGAATCCTTAATCCTTAATCCTTGTCATTTTGTTTCACTTTGGATTCGTTTCTTTAAAAATATTTTCATCATCTTCATCTTAAATGATGATATTATGGAATATCTTTGGCCCGTAGTAAAAAGATAAATGATTTCTGAAGAATATCTTTGGCTCAGAGTGCAAAGATGAACAGTGTTTAGATGAACATGACCAACTAATGAATATCTTTGGCTTTGTAGTGCAAAGATGAATATGTGATTCCGGATATATATTGATTGATGATGTTACAGGATAAAAGATAGAGCGATGAACTTTTAAATTCATACACGGAAGATAGTAGTTTGCATTCTCTACTTAACTCTTCTAATGAATTATTATTTCACTGAATATTGATTTAAAATTTGTTGTCTATTGTATTCTATTAGATTTTTCCTGTTGAAGACTAACGGTAATTTGTTGTATATTATCTTAGTCATAATATTCTTTCTTGAGCTAGTTGAGCTCACCCTTTTCCTTTTGTTCCATTTTTCTCGGGAGGCGAGAATATAAGCGAGTACTGCAGTCTGGGTATGGAATGAAGGTTCTAGAGAGAGTTGTTTAGTAGTCCTCACCATTTTTGTAAAATAATGTATCAATAAATGTGATGAGGATTTATTTGAGTATAGATATTGTTTGAAGATAATATTTGTATTTAAACTCACGCTTTCTTGTTGTAATAATAAAGTTGTAGTTGTGTTTACATACCATGTATTGACAACTCAGAATGGGTGATGTATACCTATTTTGGGGGCGTCACATAAACAACTTGGCTCTGATACCATTTAGCAACTTGGCTCTCACTTGTCCCACCCTAAGTGATTTTAGGTGGTATAAAGATATGTTTACCTCCGGAGTTATGTTGCGAACTTATAGTAACAAACCATTCTGGAAAGAAAAATTCGTCAATGGTTTACCTTCATTATTCGCACATAAAGTTCATGAAGAGTTAAGCAAAGATTTAGGATATATCGATTATGATAACCTAACATATGGTGACATAATCAGTTATATTCAAAAAATTGGATTAAAAATGTGTATTGACTTTAAATTAGCTAAACAAGCCAGTAAAGACAAAAAGAAAGCTAAATACGAGTTAGGCACGTTCTGTGAACAATATGGTTTACCACCAGTTGCTCCCTCCAGAAGGAAGCACCTGCATAAACATATTGATTATCATAAAAGTAACAAACGTCATAAACAAAAATGCAGTCATAGAAAAGATAAAAATCAAGAAGATTATTATAGTAAACCCAAATCCACATATAAAAAATATAAAAAAAAATCATCTAAAAAATTTGATAAAAGTAAAATTGTTTGCCACAATTGTGGGCAGAAAGGGCATTACAAAAATGAATGCAAAATAAAAAAGAAATTATCTCAATTAAATATCTCTAGCGAAGATACTGAACAATTATTAGAACTAATGAGAATAGAGAACAATGTTAGTAATGATGGAGGTTCTGATATTCCTTATTCGTCTAATAACAGTTCTAGTAATCATGAAATAGATAGTGACAATGACGAAGTCACCATTTGTACTAACAATTGCAACGAAAAGTGTTGCATTAAGAAAATCAATGTAATTAATAAAGATGAAGAAGAAAGCTCTCTGCTAATTGATTTAATCAGTAAAATTTTTGATCCTGAGTTAAAATCTCAGTATACTAAACAATTAAAAGATTTATTGACTAAAGATAATAGAGTTAAGGATAAAATTGTTAAGGCGAAAGATAAACCAGTATTTAGTCTGAATAAAACCCTAGAACGATTTAAAACTCCGGTTAAGGAAGTAACCCTTCCATAATTAAATCAAGAAGTCAAGAAACTAAAAAAGGAAATTTCTAATTTAAAATTAGAAGTCTCTAATTTAAGAAAAGATTTTGATGACAAAAGATTCGACCTTCATGTTCAAGATTCTTCCTCTAGTGATGAAGATCACAAATGAACCTGAATCATCTGGTACTAATGAAGAAACTGATCTTTTTGTTTAAGGTCTTTCACTTAAAAGAATTAAGGATATCACCATCCAGAAATGGTATATTTCCATTAATCTAGTTGTCAATAAAACCTTTTCAATACGACTTCACCTTTCTAGTTGATCTTGGACGCATTTAAACTGTATTCAAGAAGGCTTAATCCCAACTTTTACTATAGGAAAACTAATGAAAAATTTAATTCAGCCAATGGTAGTCAAATGGAAATTAAATATAAGTTACCTAATGTTCATGTCTGTCAAGATAATATGTGTTTTAAAACATCGTTTGTTTTAATCCACAATCTTACGGATAAGATCATCTTAGGATTACCATTTATATATTTACTTTACCCTTTACTACCAGTAATGAAGGATTATGTTGTAATCATTTAGGAAAGAAAATAACATTTAAATTTCTTATTAAACCAAAAAGAAGAATTGAATTATTACTACCTTTGATGTATTCAATATCAAAATCAAAAATGCTCAATATGGCTTGCCATCTAGCAAAATAATGCTTAGAGGCTAGATTTTCAACATCCTTTTCTAAGATATATTTTTCTAACTTGCAATCAATACGGACTAAATTTTTTTGATTTAATAGATCACTTTGAAATTTATTAATACATAATACTAAAGAAAGTATTTCTTTTTTAATAGTACTGTAATTTAATTGTGTACAATTCCATGCACCGGAATGAAAACGAACAATTTGTTCTGGGGAATCTGGAGTTAACTTTTGTTTAAGAATGCCTCCGAATCCAATATCTGAGGCGTCAATTTCAACAATTTTATACGCTGAATCATTGGAAATGCCAAGACAGGGCAATGCCTTGACGTAAATTTTTACTTGTTGGATGACAGAAGTATGAACGTCAGTCCAAGGCGGAGGATTGTCTTGCAAACGCTGGAAAAGAGGTTTGCAAATCTTCCTAAGATTCTTGTAAAACTTGCCAATATAATTGAGCGAGCCAAGAAATCTCTGCAGTTGGGTTTTATTGGTTATCTTATCGGGAAACTTGTCAGCGAATTGAATAGCTCTTTCAATGGGCTGAACTTGTCCTCTAAAGATATTAAGACCAAGAAACCTTACTCGACCTGAAATAGGCTTGCATTTACAAGGTGAAAGAACTAGACCATTATCTTTAACTGTCTTGAAGAACGATTTCAAATGTTTAATGTGTTCTTCAATAGCCTTTGAAAAAAATGAGAATATCATCGATATAAACGACAATAAAATGACTGAAAGTGTTTAATATGTCATTGAGAATATTTTGGAATTCACTGGGAGCATTTTTTAGGCCAAATGCATGGACATTCCATTCGTAGTGACCAAACGGAGTAGTGAATGTTGTTTTGTATCTATCATCAGGATGAATGGCAATCTGTTAGAAACCAGACTTAAGGTCAAATTTACTGAATATTGTGGCGTTACTTAATCTATTGATAAGGTCGTCTTTGTTGGGAAGGGGATACATAATCCACTCTAGAACCTTATTCAATGGTTTGTAATTAATGACTAGACGAGGTACACCTCTTTATTTTTCTGCTTCATTGTTAACATAGAAGGCAGGACAAGACCAAGAGGATTTACTGGGTTTAATTAAACCTTTACTAAGGAGATCATTAATTTCCTTTTTACATAGCTCTACTTGTTCATGATTCATTTGTATTGGCTTGGCCTTAGTAGGAATTAGGTGTTCTTTGAATTCCTTAGCATAAGGGAGCCTTACAACATGTTTTTTCCGATGCCAAAAGACATTAGGAGAATCAGAACAAAGATTATCTTTTAAATAGATTTTTAACTCTTCAATTTTTTCTTGAACTTCTTTAATTTGTAGCTGTTCTTCAACTCGTTTGTACTTAATTACTTCCTTTAAGAAATTTAAATTACAATTTAATAAATTTAATGATTTGGAAATAGATTCTTCTTGAATAAATTTTAACAGAAAGAAATATCTTGACTAGAGAGATTCATAAGATCGGAGGGGTTTTCCCCCCATCAGACATTAGAACAAATTATTTAATGTATAAAGAATGATAAAGAACTTTAGTCTTATCATTGTTGGCGTAAATTGGTTTAATGTTTACTGACTCCGTTTCCAGAAGAATATCCTTATAAAATACATGAGATTTATAAGGAGCCAGGGGCTGGAAATGCCATCCAGGGGGAAAAAACTGGGCAGCAAGCTTAATGGGGTCATCTTTTGGTTTCATGTAGTGTTCAATATGAAAAAGGTAATTTTCCCACTTAAGCATATGCTCAGAAGGAGGATGACTAGGATCTGAAGATGAAGCCTTGGTTGGATTACTAAAAGGGTCAATTGGTTTAAAGCTTCTTCATTATCGAGCCTAATCGGTATATATATATATATATATATATATATATATATATATTTAAGTATATATATAAAAGCAATAAACGCTCCGGATATTCTATCCAGTCTCATTCGAGTTCGAATTCGATAGTATATATATATATATATATATATATATATATATGTAAATATATATATATATATAAAAGCAATAAAAAGCCACGGATCGACGAATCGGGCATACCCACACAACCCGACTCTCATCGTTAGTACATATATACGTCTAAAAGTAATAAGAAGCTTAAAAACATGAAAAATCTTACAGTGGGCTGCCAAGAAGACTTCAGATAGCTTTTGGCACCCGAAAACTCGGTTTCCACCAGTTTAACTTTAGTATGTTTTAAAACACGAGCTTACAAGTGTTTAGAAAGAAGAATTACTCAGTTTAGAGCACTCTAGCAGGGGTTACTTGGAGAAATGGACAGAGTTTTCTCTCATTTTCTCTTTTTTCTTTCAAATGAGCTGTCAGGAGCTCATATTTAAAGACCAAATGGTCGCGGGTCTACCCACGGTAGTCGCAGGTCTACCTGCGACTGCCCAGGTTGCCCCGGGCCATAAGGGTTCCATCGTCTCGAAGTACGTGCACTTTGGCTATGCGTTATCCGCTCAAACCTTCATAACATTCCATCTTGGCGTCCAATAAAGGAGTCTTGTACCTTTTCAGGAAGTTGTTATCGAGAGCTACGCAATGACATGGGATTAGGGGTTGTACGAAGCCGGGAAGATGGGTCCTTGACCAGATCTCCAAGTCTTTAAAGTCCATCCATTATACTGTCTTGTGTAGTTATCACTTGGGATTTGAGTTATGGTTCTTGTGGGACACTTTTGTGTGCAGTGTGGACTAAAATGTGTTGAGCCGACGTGAATGTGGTGTTGAGGTGGAAAAATGATGATTTTCCCCCTACTGGGGTTTATCTCTGACTTTTTCTGTAATAACCAGGAATTTCAAGTCACTTTATATGTATATACATTATTGATATTTAAAACTTTGTCCTATATAGTGATTTAATATGTCATAACATATGTGAAGTGGTGTATGGATAAATAAATATATATACTTTAGTTATGGATATATATATATATATATATATATATATATAAATGACTAAAAGATAATTTGCACCCCAAACTTTACATACATGTTGGCGTTTGCACCCCAAACTGAAAAACGTGTTTAACTTCATCCCAAACATCAATTATAGTCAACAAAAGACACACTTTATTCATTTAACTGGTCAAAATTGACCGGCTAAGCTTGTAATGTTTATTACAGATGGGCATTTTTGGTAGATTATATTTATGTCAAATGGCATCCTCTGTTTTTCCAACTCAATCATCAGCCTCTACTTCTCACCCACCACCCTCTAATGTATCTCCCCAAACCAAGGCATATTGTATTAGTTTTAATTTATTTCCAACCCAAAAACCCTCAGTCGAATAATTCTCCTTCAACTCTCATAATACCACTCTAATTCGTCTATTCCAAACAACAACAAAGAAAGAATGCAGCACAACTTGACCTCTCCATCTCTTACTTGGATTCCAACAACAAAGTTTTAAACTAAGGCAACCATCGACGTTCTTTGGGTGTTCAATTAATTGGCCTAAGTCATCATCTTTTTCATTTGGTGTTATTTTAAACATAGAATCCAAGTAAGTTTTGACAAGTTATAATTTTATACATGGAATTTCATGTAATGGATTGAATTAGCAATCAAGTAATTGGGAGTTTGGGATAATTTAATTGATTGCCCAATTGAGTTTATGTTGGCTCAATTGGGTGTTGGTTGTTATAACTTTGTGTTTAAATTGGATCGGGATGTGATTGTGGATAAAAAGCATCAAGATTTGGACTGAAACAAGTTTGGGGGAGTCTCACATAAAGGACTTTTCAGCTGTACATGCCAACTGCTTGACAAATTGCCTCAAAGAAGCTTTAAACCTATTTTGCTATCTGTTTCTGGATTTGGGGCAAGCGTTTGATGGAAGGTGTGCTGCTGCTTCTTTCATGGCCAAAAATGAAGAATAACTTCAATTCTATTCCATCTCTAACTCATCACATAAGAATTATAATGGAAATCAAACTCCAAGTCAAACCCTACAAGTTTGTGGTCATAGAGTCCCAATTAACATGAAATAAACTCCTTAACACACTCCTAATATAAGCATATTACATAAAGAAGTAATAGCTACCAACACCACCTAGCTTCTAGCAAATAAAAAGTCAACCAGCTCCTGACCCGTACCGGCGCGCCCCGCACCGGGTTTCTCTTATGTAGCGCGGCCCGTGCCGCTTGATCAGTAATTGCACACGCCATGTGTAAATTGGCTTGAATTCCTTCCAATGCTAGCATTTTGATGTGCTCACTTAATATCCTAAAACAAAAACAAAAACCCATCAAAAGCAACATGAAATATTTCAAAAACAAACAATAAAACAAGCTAAATGAAGATAAATCGTCAGTTAAAAACCTACTCACCAAATTCCCCCAAACTTGAAACATTGATTGTCCTCAAGCAAAATGAAATTCAATGCAACTAACTACTAACAACTATGAATCCAGTATTAAGACATTATATAGTTTACTCACACAGCCTCAGAAATATTAAGCAAACATAACAACACTTCATATCAAAACCACTCAATAATTCCTTATCAATCCTCGAATCTTAAACCGTTATTACTGGTATAGTGTGTGTGCTTAACATCCACGCTAACTGATAAAAATTCAAATTCAATACATAACACGTCTCTTATAAGGCATTATACAATTTAAACTTAGGAATTTCAAAAACAAACGAGATCCAACTAAAACCAAGCAATCACCAATATTAGAGGATTGCATAGGGTACTTATGCTTTATATATATATATATATATATATATATATATTATATTTATAACCATGGTTGTGCAATGTCTCATTCCATTAGGCTAATAAGCATACCCTTAGCGAAGCTTTCACCAACGACTCCTGCACCATAAAAGACCTTAGGGCGCTAGGTGTAGAGACACTCCCTCGGGCGTACTTGCTCAAGTAACAAAGGCCCCGAAACAAGACTAGCCATGATTTATATATATATATATATATATATATATATATATATATATTATTTTTTTATAAAGCTTATATACCCCAGAATTTTCCCCAAACTTAGGTTCTTGCCTAATTTTTCGTCTTCACTGCCTATCCTCGTCATTCTTTCATTTAAACTAACATTATCCTCTAGAAATTCCTTATGTATCAATTTAAACTAATCAGTCCTCATAAGTGTTATTATCCTGCTAACCTTTTTATACTAGTTTCAAACAACCAAAGATCCAATTCACAATAAAAAATTACATCAAAATTATCATATTTGGTACTGTACTTGTCTACATAATTCCAATCTCATCATTAGCCAAGATTAAACCTTTCCTATCTAATAACTGGATTCAGGAAATTTAAACTACATGCATTTTTTTAACTTACTGATATATTAAACTAAAGGAGTGGGAGTGAGTTTGCTTATGTTAATTGTGGGAGATTTCACAGAGGTGACACACACTTAGAGACATACAATTGAAGAGAACGAATTTAGAGGAACAAGAAAAAGAGGTGATTTCACAAAGATTGCATTGTTGAAGGGCAAGAAGGGTGGTGTACTACTATTCTTCTTTAATCTTAATTTGTGTAATCAGGAAGATTATTTCTTTTATTTATTCAGTATTTAATTCATTAGTTATGAACTAAAATACTTTTTAGGCTTGCAATGGATCTTTAACGTTGAATGACAATTATTATGCCTTTTTAATAAATTATCAATTCAGTTTATCTGTTGTGATTTGTGATTAATTTATGAATTGCTTGATCACCAATTTTATGTGGAATTGTATGGATTCGAGAGATGAGATATTATTCTAGACCTAGTCATAATAGCATGTTTTCATGAATTCTGTGAGTGAATAGATTCTTGATTTATGTTAAGGTAGAGATATGCCTAGCATTGCATGTAATCTGGAAAGAACTTGGAATTAAATTCTTTTTAATTATAATTCACAGAGATATAGTGAATTAGTTATTTGGGGTGTTTGCCTTAATTCTATCTAAATTGTGTATTTAATTTAATATGGTTTTAGTGCATTGAGAAATGACTAATTCTATATGAGTGTTCTTGATTAATAAACTGAGATAATAAATTAAATTAGAATAAGGTGTGATAATTGGAATGATACTTAAAGTGAAGTTGTAAAGCATAATTCTCCATTAATTGTTTGAAATTAAGGTTTTTAAGTTGTGTCGGTTGATTAATATTTGTAGTTTATGAGTTTTATTAATTATCATTTTTAATTTTAATTAGTTTAATAAAATTGGATTAATACAAAATTGATAGTTGTGAAGGTTAATTTCTTGCTATTCTCTGTGGGAACGATACTCTACTTATCATTATATTACTTGTTGAGCACGTATACTTGCGTGATTGTGCGTAATTAGATTTTACCCAACATCTCTTGTGAGGAGTTTGACAGATTAAACAAACAAATTACAGATTTGGTTGTTCTGCTTAAAGAACTACACCAGTCTAACTCAGGGTCTACGAATACCCATACATATAGCATCCTCTGCACATGGAGGAACACAAGGTACGAATCAAGCAAATCCAATACTTGAGCTTCAGTTGGATAAAACAAACAAAATTCTTGAAAAGACCCATCTCAAAGAAGATCCAAACACCGGTGATATCAGGAAAAAAGTCCTTCAAATGGAAGAGACCATTAGGTCTATAAAAGAAATTAGAGCACACGGGAGTGTCTCATATGCCGACCTCTGTATATTCCCTAGTGTTCATTATCCAGAGAAGTTCAAGACTCCTGACTTTGAAAAGTATGATGGGTTGGGAGATCCTTATACACATTTGAAGGTGTTTATTGGGGAAATCGGATCTTATGCTAAGGATTAGAAACTCAAAATGCAGGTATTTCAAAATAGTCTAACTGGAGAAGCCCGATCATGGTATACCAGATTAGACAATTCTAAGATCCATAGTTGGGAGGAGCTAGCTCATGCCTTCCTCAATCAGTACAGTTTCCAGTCTCAGATGGCTCCGGACCGGTACCAAATTACCAAGGATAAGAAACAAGCCAATGAGTCTTTTCGTGAGTATGCTCAAAGGGGAGGCGCCTTGCTGCTCAAGTTATTCCCTCTATGACTGAGTCGAAAATGGTGATGACCTTCATAGACATACAAGAAGTTCCCTTCTATAAGAGAGTCTTAGCTGGCATTGGCAAGCTATTTTCTGAAGTGATCAAACATGGAGAGATGGCTGAGATGGGATTGAAGTCAGGAAAGATCCAAGACCTAGCCACTCTAAAAGTTATTGCTGAGCATATCCAGTCCGGAACTTATGGAAACAACCCCCGGAGGGTCCATAAGAAGAAAGAGGAGGATGTTTCCTTGATACTACAAGGTCAGAAAGGCAGTCAAAATATGCATATCTAGAGGAGAAACTACTCCCCTTTTCAAGCACAGTCTTCCAACCCTACATTGTCAAATGGTGGAGAAGTCTAACGCAATCGAGTGTTCACACCCTTAGGGGATTCACTCGAGAATATTCTCAATCTTCTGACAACTCAAAAGAAAATTACCCATCTTCTTCCACCAGCCAACCCAAATCGGAATGGTTTCAATGCTACTCAAAAATGTGCCTATCATGCTGGAGCGCCAGGACATAATACTCGGGACTGTTGGGCCTTAAAACACAAGATCCAAGATTTAATCAACAACGGGGAGATCATGGCGACAAAACCTGACCAACCTCATCTACAAGACAACCCTCTTCCTCAACACAAAGAAAAAGAGGTTAATAAGATTAATTGGAGCAATGGACAAAGTTCCAATTATGGTGGAGAATCCTCCCAAACCAGCAAAGACGGTGCTGACAAATGGGATTACACACAGTTCCATTTTATGATGGAACAAAAGATGAAAGGTCTTTGAAAGCAAGTAGACCAATTGGCAGAACTGGTGATCCATCAGCAACAAATCACATGCCAATTAGTCAGTCAGGAGCATGCTAGTCTCCTTCCTTTTATTATAAATACTCCATCATCACCTCCAGAAAGTGAAACACTGGAGGATAAAGTTGTAAAAAGACCATGTGCCAAAGCCCGTCGAGATTTTGCCAATAAGAGGGAATTTACATACTTGGGCCAACCTATGGAGGAGATATTTCATATGCTAATCAATGAAGGAAGAATTAAATCCCTTTTACCTCCAATAAATCCCCGTTCAAGACATTTCAATTCTAATGGAGTATGTCAGTATCACTCCCACTCTCACGGACACAACACATAAGAATGCTGGGCACTCCGCCACCTCATTCAGAATTTAATTGACAGCGGTGTCCTGCAGATGGCAGATGATGACACTTTGTTACTCGAGAGTGGGAACACATGTCCCATAAAATGGAAGGATGTCGTAGCAGTTATATCCATTGAGGATGATTTGGCTACCAGACCACTCACAATACAAATAATTCAAATCAAGGGTGTTGACAATCCTTTGAAAGTGGTTGCACCAAAGCAAATTCTCTTGCCATACAAAATATAATATCCTGTTGTCAGCCTACAAAAAGTGCCATGGAATTATGGAGAGGCTGAAGAATCTACATCACACACAACTGATGCAGTGTCGAAGGAGAATCCACTATATCTTCCCCACCAGGTGATGAAGCCTACCATCAAATCAAAGGGGAAAGTTCTCATTGAGAGGATTGAAGAGTTCCTCTGTATTATGGGCCATAATAAAGCCATGGTGGTTTTAAGCTTGAGAGAAGCTCCATAATAAATTTCCATACTAGACTTGGTTTTCTCTTCCGAAGATCACAGAAAGATCTTGCTAAAGATTTTGGAAGAAGCCCATTTGCCGAAATCAGTGGATGTGGAAAAATTCCCACATCTGTTTGATCACATTTTTAATAACAATGTGATATCTTTCACTGATGATGATGATATACCTCCCGAAGGGGCTGGTCATTGTAAGCCGTTGCACATAGCGGTTCTGTCCTCTGGATACATGATGGGAGGAGTTCTGATAGATGGTGGGTCATCTTTGAATATCTGCCCTTATGCCACTTTGGAGAAGATGAATATCAACCCCAAGAGGATCAAAAGCAACCATACGGTTATCAAAGCTTTTGATGGGTCCCAACAAAATGTTGTTGGGGAAATTGAACTACCTTTGGAGATTGGTCCACATACCTTCAGTGTATCCTTTCATGTGCTTAAAATCGCCACAAGATACAACCTGTGTGATGCCCCCAAAATAGGTATACATCACCTATTCTGAGTCGCCAAATACATGGTACAAAATACAAATACAATCTTAAATATACAACATGAGCTGTGAGTTTAAATATAAATATTGTTTTCTACACAGTATTCAAACTCAAAATAAGTCCTCAATACATTTATTATCACACTATTTCATAGAATAGTGAGGACTAATAATGCTATCATCTGGACCGCCACTCCGCTCTCCGACTAGGCCCCTACTACGCTCTCATTTCAAAGAAACAATGAAAGTAAAAGGGTGAGCTCAACTAGCCCAAGAAGAAATATTATGACTAAGATAATGCGTAATAAATTATCGTTAGCCTTCAACAAAGTTTAAACCGATACAATATAACAAACATCAAGTTTAATCTGCGGTGGAACAAGCAATCCATTAAAAGAGTCAAGTAGAGAATAAAATCTACTATCTTTTAAGATTTAAAAGGTTTTTCATCACTTTTATCGCTGGGACTCAACTTAAAAAATAATCTACATCATCCCTGCACTACGGCCAAAGATATTCATTAGTATCACAACCACAAATTATCCATGCACTATGGGCCAAGAATATTCGTGTATTCATCAATGGTCATGATCATGCCAACAACTGTCCATCAATGCACTACGGGCCAATGATGACTTTTACCACATCATTTATAACATCACGGTCATGATTATACCAAATAATCCCTGGTTATAATCATACCAAGTCCATCTATGCACTACAGGCCACAGATGACTTTCACATAATATAAGCATGAGGATGATGACAATGATATAAGAATTCAATAAAACAAATTCAAGAATTAATTTATCCAGGAACTAATAACGTCCAAATTGTCAACATGATACATCTTTGTAGAGTAAAATTCAAGAATACTCAGAAGAATATTTCCATGAAAAGATACTGGATGAAGCGCAAATATAAAGGATATTCCACTAATTTCATGGAGTATAGAAGTCAAAACTTTAACTAGCTGAGTATAATAAAGAATGGAATAACAAAAGAAATCACCAGGCATGCGATAGACCGCACAGACAGGTTATTCCAATAGAATAATAAATAACGGAACTAGGTCATGCATAAATGCACAAATAATGGAACCAGGTCATGTGTAAACGTACAGACCGGATATTCCAATAGAATAATAAATAACAGAACCAGGTCATGCGTAAACGCATAGACACGATGTTCAAAAAGAATAATAAAGAATGGAATAATAGAAGAATTTCACCATGTATGCGGTACTTCGCATAGACAAGTTATTCCAACATAATGATAAAGAATGGAATAACAGAAGAATTTCACCATGTATGCACTACTTCACATAGACAGGTTATTCCAACATAATGATAAAGAATGGAATAACAGAAGAATTTCAGCAAGTATAGGGTAGCCTGCGTATATAGGTTATTCCAACAGAATAATAAAGAATGGAATAACAGAAGTTCTCTTCATGAATATGAAAGAAATAATACCCCTTACCTTAGAAGAAACTGGATATAGGAGTAGTGAAGTAGCAGAATACTTTTCTTCTTTCTCTCTATAGTTTATCTCTCTAGAGTTTCAGTGAATTCGTAAGAAATAATGAAGGAATGAGCTTCTATTTATAGGAGAATGGACTGAATAGTAACTAATTCATGAACGGTCCATATTGATTTACTTTTAAACGGACGGTCCATTTTGATTTACTATGCAGTATTAATAAAATATTCTAATAAAACAAAATCTTTTAAATAAAATATAATATATTCTATTTATAATCTAATAAAACGAATAACTTTATAAAAGTATTCTGTTTTATATAAAAAGATGTTACTATACAAACACTATGCAGGCACTATGCAAACACTATGCATAATAGAATATTATATATTCTATTTATAGTCTAATAAAATAAATAACTTTATAAAAGTATTTTGTTTTATATAAAAAGATTTCTGTTTTATTACATTTATAATAATAAGAAAATAAAACTTATCACCTTTATTATAATTCACTATATTAATCGACCAGGTCGTTCCCAGGAAAGAAGGGGCTTTCCGATAAGGATTTCTCCCTATTGGCGCGCAATTAGGTGACTAAACCTCTCCTTGGTAGAACTTCTAGACATCGTTAATATTGCAAATAATAATATTAATAACTTTGTTATCTCAATTATTGATTTAATAATATATAAAATATAAACAATAATTGAATCAAATAACGTGAGATACTATAAAACAATTACTATAGAAATAATTGAACAAAACTGAGTGAATTCTCACGTAAGCATCAATAATCAATACCGTGTGCTACTATGCAACTACGCGTATTACTATACTTTTAACACTGGGTGTTTCAACAGTTAACGGTAAAACTTCCGCCGTTATTTTCATAAAAAGATATTTTTATCTTTTTCTCAATCCGACAATAATTCTGTTGTGGGGTCCACCAATGATTATGCCATCGTACGAATATTCCTGTTAAAATGAATATTCCCCGACCAATCGAATATTATATAACAACTTGCGTACTTTGCAAAATTTATAAATATTACCCACAACTATAACATTATATCAAATTCACTCCATAATATTCAGAAATGATATTTATAGAAAATTTATTTTCATTCCTAAAAGTTGGGGTCTTACAACCTGCTTTTGGGAAGACCGTGGATTCATATGGTTGGAGTCGTCCCTTCCACCCTTCATCAGCAACTCAAATACATTATCAACAATAGCCTAATCACTGTCAATGCTGAGCCAGAATGTCCTGAACAAGGTGACATACCACTCATCAGCTTCAATGTAGAAGTTGAGCCGATCAGTTTCCATACCTTGGAGGTGAGCAACACTCACTACCATCCCATTGGGGTGCCACCTCTCACATCCAAGATTTTTGCCGAAGTACTGTTGGTAACTCAAGAGATGATATCATTGGGTCATCAACCTGGACAAGGGTTGGGCAAAAATCAACAGGGCATTAAGCTCCCAATTCAAGTTCCCAGTCAAACAGGGACAGCTGGATTAGGCTATTCAGCTAGCTCCAGTCACAGGAATCCTCACAAGCACAAACAGATTTCTTTATCTTTAGCCATACGGCGATTATATCCACCTATAAATCCTGAGCCTATACAGTCTCTGGTAAAGGTGTCTGCCCATATAATGGCTATGCTATTTCCCAAACCAATATCGGTTAAAGCAATAGAGGTCCAGATTCCTGATCCCAAAGTGGAAGAAAGGGAACAAAGACATACACAAGACATTTTCCATGATGAGCACACAAATAGATACTCCAGATTATCTCAACATTATGGTTATTATTCGGGAGAAGGAGCGCGATGACAGCCCCTTCATCACTGCTGTCTAATAAGATTTCACCCTTGACAATTGGAGAAGCACTCCTTATATTTGTCGACAAGGGTAAAAAGGGCAAAAATTCCCTCTGCCCTGTAGATAGCAATAACTGTTTACTTTTTTACACATTATTCATAGTTGTTTTAACAGTACATGCTAAAACTTTGTATGATTGAACAGTTTTATATATTAAGTGAAAGCATAATTTGTTTCAGGACTCTAAATTTAGATGTGCCTATACTTGCTGATGAGGTGCCTTTTCTCCACAAGGATTGTAACTTTGATGAAAAATTGAACTCAGACTTGATGGAAATACAAGAGGACACTGAGATACCTCAGGAGATCAAGGAATGGGTCGAGGATAAACCTAAACCAAATCTTGATCAAACCACATCATCTAATCTCGGAGCCTTAGAAAACCCTAAGCTAATCCAGATCGGTACTGACCTCACTCCAAACCAAAGGAATGACATGGTTGCGCTATTAACCTAATTCCAGGATGTGTTTGCATGGTCTCACGAAGATATGGTGGGTTTGTCCACTAACATCATCATCCATCGCATTCCCATTAAAGAGGGATTCAAACCAATTAGGCAGAAGCTCAGGCGATTAAAACCTGAGTGGAGTTTAAAGGTTAAAGAAGAAATTATGAAACAATTTCAAGCCGGCATCATCATGGTGTCGACATATCCTTAATGGCTATCCAACAAAGTCCCCATGCCTAAATCGGGAGGAAAGGTGCTCGTTTGTGTGGATTACCGGGATCTGAATAAGGCTTGCCTTAAAGACAGCTTTCCCATGCCATTTATCCATATATTGTTGGGTAAAATCTAGTTACGCACAACACGCAAGTATACGTGGTCAACAAGTAATACAGTGAAAGTAGAGTATCGATCCCAAGAGGAATTGTTAATATAAATTACCAAATACTAACTCTTAACCAAACTAATTTTATTTAAATATTCAATTTAAGATTATAAAGTAAATTATTTAATTAAACTAATTCTAATTACCACTAATTAAAAATCAGATTATGGATATTTAAGATCACAACTTCACTTATTACTTCATTTAAATTAATACACTTCTTATCAATTATGCTCACTATTCTAAATTGTTAATCAAGAACACATAAGTAAATATGACCATCTCTCAATGTATCATACTCAAATCAACTTAAATCCACAGATGATAGAATTAAGAAGAACACCCTAATTAACTAATTCATTATATCTCTATGTGAATTATAATTAAAGAGGATTTAAAGCACAAGTTATGTATCAGATTACATGCGATGTATGGGTATATCTCTATCCTAGACAAAAATTATGAATTCCAACGTCGTGCAAAAAACACAATCACATGCTATTATGATCAGATCTAAATATATACTTCATCTCTCGAGTTTATATAGATTATCACGATAATTGTTAGCTAGGCAATTAAACAATAAGCACAAATCATAATAGACAATCCAAGAATAATTACAATAATTAATAGAGAAGCATACTAAAAGTAAACTATGCAATAAGCTCCATTGTAATCTTAAACAAAAGATTTAGTTCATGGTTAATGAATTAAAACCAAAAATCCACAATTAAATTAACATTGAAAGACAAAAATAGAAGAAGATAAAAAGATAAAATCTGTTGTCTGCAGATTTGATGCTCCCTCCTTGCTCCTACTTTGAATCTTCAATGGTCTCCAATTTGTTTCAATCTCCAAATCTCATAAGAACTAAGGTTTTGACCCAAATCTAATCTACTCTAATCTAATCTAATCTAATGGAATTCTCCTCTCCTTTAATCCTTGTGATTCTCCTCCTTTTATATGCCTCTTTATATGTCTTTAAGTCCTCCTAGAAGTCCTTGAATCAATCATCTCAAACCAGTCCTTCTTGAACTCAAATTCTGACAAAATTCACTTTTTCTACGCATACCCCCGCCCCGACTGGCTTTTTTACACTGCTAGGCCCGCTCTGGCTGGCATACCTACTATTTTTTAGCTTGTACCCCCTCCCCGGCGGGGGTTTCCTTCACAAAAAGCCCGCCCCGATGGGGGTCCTTTTTCTATTGCAGTGTCCTTTGGTAAAACGTTCATAACTTTTGATCCGGGAGGAGCGACGAGGCCTAACACCTATCAAATTGAAGATCTCGACGACCTCTAAAACCTTCATTCTTTTAGAATTAAGAAATAATGGACGGATGAAGGTCAAAATTGGACTGGAAGTGACTGCTATGCAAATGGTCACCCAAAATAGTGAAGTTCAACATCCGTTGGTACAAAGTTCATAACTCTTGCGTCTGAACTTTGATTGGAATGATTCAAGATGTTCCGGAAAGCTAAGAAGAAGCTCTACAACATAATCCAAGTTCCAAGCCAAGAACATGAAATAAACATGAAAGCCCAAAAGATGTCCTGAATTGCTTTTCCTTATATTTTCCTTATTTTTCCTTGGTTTTTCATACCAATAGTCGCTCACACAACTCCCAAACATATAATCAACAAAATGAACACAAAATGCATGAAAAGTAACTAAGAAAATGAGTATAAGAAACTAATTCAAGTAAAAGATACCAGATAAGTAGGTATAAAATCCAATTATCACGTACTCATTGGCAATACTACTCAATACGACATGTACTCATTTGCTGACTGCATTGCTGGGTACCATCAAATTATGGTTGCTAAAGAGGATCATGAGAAAACTGCATTCATCATGCCTTAGGGAACATTTTGCTAAAGACGGTTGTCATTCGGCCTCATCAATTCCGGAGCTACCTACCAATGGGCCATGATGGATCTTTTCCATGACTTAATGCAGAAAGAGATAGAGATCTATGTGGATGACATCATTATCAAATCCTGAAGGGAAGATGACCACCTAGACCATCTCAAAAAGCTCTTTAATAGGTTGTATAAGTACAACTTGAAGTTGAATCCAGCCAAGTGCGCCTTTGGCGTTAAATCAGGCAAGTTACTAGGATTCCTAGTTAGCCACAAAGGGATTGAGTTGGATCCCACCAAAATCGAAGCCATCATGGAAATGCCCATTCCTCAGACAGAGAAGGAAATATGGGAATTTTTGGGAAGGATCAACTTCATCAGCTGGTTCATTTCCCAACTCACAGCAACCTGTGAGCCTATCTTCAAGCTTTGAAAGAAGAACTCCTCCATGAAATGGAATGATGAGTGTCAAAAAGCCTTCCTTACAATCAAAGAACAACGGGTCAAAGCTCCTGTTTTGGTACCTCTCAGGGATGGTGTTCCTTTATTCATGTACCTGTCCATTAATGACAATGCCATGGGCTGTATGATGGGACAAAAAGATGATAGAAGCCAAGAGCGAGCTATCTACTACCTCAGTAAAAGATTCAGTAGCAATGAACACAAGTACACTCTGATTGAGAAGACTTGTTGTGCTTTAAAATAGGCTTCCATGAGGTTATAGCATTACCTTTATGGTCACACAACCCATCTCATATCCCGCGTGGATCCTCTCAAGTACGTGTTCAGTAAACCTATGCTAAATTGTCGGCTGTCCAGATGGCAGTTGATCCTATAGCAATTTGAAATTGTCTACGTGATGCAAAAGTCCATTAAAGGTCAAAGAATTGCAGATCAACTGGCCGCCGCACCTTAAACGGATTTCAAACCCTTGGAAACATACTTCCCCGATGAAAGGGTAATGATAGTGCAGCAACACCATCAGTACGATACACATAATCATGGAAAATTTATTTTGATGGAGATGTTAATATGGAACGTTCTGTAGCTAGAGTAGTTCTAGTATCCGGTACGGGGAAGCAGTATCTCGTCGTTGATAAATTGCAGTTTATCTGTACCAACAACATAGCTGAGTATGAAGGCTATATCATGGGACTTAAACTTGCCCAATCAATGTGTATTAGGCGGTTAACTGTCTTTGAGGATTCTGAATTGGTAATCAGACAAACCATTGGAATCTATCACACCAAAGAACTACATTTACTTCCTTACCATCGACAAGTTTTACAGATGGCTGCGGAGTTAAAAGAAATAACCTTCCTCCACATTCCTCAGATTATATGAATGATTGTACGGATGCGCTAGCAACTCTGGCCTCCTTGATCAACATATCTGATAAGGAAAATATGCCAAGCATCCCATTTGCCCTACAAAAGGCTCCAACCTATGGGAATTACATTGGAGAAGTATCGGATGAGCTACCTCCCATCCAACACCCTTAATATCAGCATATCAGGGAGTACTTGCGAGATGGATCTATGCCCGCTGAGGAGAGTCCGACTGAAAGAAGGTGGATCCATCAACTTGCTATGAAATTTTACCTGAGCGGAGATGCACTATACAAAAGAGATACAGGAGTAGGTATCCTCAGATGTCTAGACAAGGACCAAGCTCAGAGGCTCGTAGATAAAATCCATGGTGGAGTATGTGGCCCACACATGAGCGGCCCTCTACTTGTTTAAAATATCCTGAAAACAGGGCATTACTGGCTCTCGCTTAAAGTTGACTGTGATGATCACATCAAGAGATGCTACTAATGCCTAATTAATGGGAATGTTATCCACGCCCCTCCGAGGAAACTTCATAATATGAGTTCTCATTAGCCCTTCTCAATGTGGGGAATGGATGTGATCGGGCCTATCGAGCCCAAAGCCAATAATGGGCATCGATTTATCTTCACCATGATCGACTACTTCACCAAATGGGTAAAAGTAGCCTCCTTCCCCAGGGTTACCAAAGAAGTCATCATTTCTTTCATCAGAAATAATGTTATTTGTCGATATAGACAACTAGAGGTGATTGTATCAAACAATGCTAAAAACCTCAACAACAAAATGATGGAGGAGTTGTGCATTAAATTCCACATCAAACACCTCAACTCTGTCATCTACCATCCAAAGATGAATGGTGTTGTTGAAGCGGCTAATAAGAACATCAAGAAGATCATGTAAAAGATGTCTGCCAATCATAAAGGATGGCTTGACCTCTTGCCTCTGACTCTATTAGCCTACAGAACATCAAATGCATACTTCCACTGGGGTAACCCCCTATTCATTGACCTAAGGGATGGAAGCAGTACTCCCCATAGAGGTAGAAAGGGAATCCCTCTGAGTGTTGATAGACGCTCAGCTGGATGAAGACCAATGGTTACAAGACAAATATCACCAATTATCTCTAATAGACGAAAGGCGAAGTGATGTTATCTTCCATGGTCAGTTATACCAACAAAGGATTACCAGATCCTACGACAGGAAAGTCTAAATATGGCGGTTTAAACAGCATGACTTGGTTTTAAAGAAGATCATTGACAACAAAGATCAGTCTAAGGGAAAATTCACTCCAAATTGGGAAGGCCCATTTATTGTCAAGGAGGTATTGATAGGAGGTGCTCTCAGATTATAGGAAATGGACGGCGATGAATTTCCATAACTCATCAACTTGGACACTGTGAAACGGTACTATGTCTGAAGTTACCATCAAGCAAACATCCTGGTTTTTTATCACCAGATCCCCAGTCATTTCAGGTTTCCTAACCCTTACTACATGCAACCTTTCTTCATATCCATTTGCCCCATAAGGGAAACACACTCTTCAAACCAGCAGCCTGGTTTTCAGATTATCAGATCTTTTACTGCACTTCATTTCAAACCTTTCAGGTTATCCCATCAGGGATTGAACCTTTCACACCCGCAGTTTTGTCCCACTACGGATCAAACTTTTCACACCTGCAGTTTATCCTGAACATGGGATCAAACTTTTCCCCCATAGTTTGTCCTGAACATGGGATCAAACTTTTTTAGCTGCAAATCATCTTGAACATGGAGTGAACTAGGTCAACCTGATCTCCCCGATACCTGGGAGTACATAGGCGACCATTTTATATGGCCCATTCGCAATAAAAAAAACAATAAAAACATTTCTAGACCCTTCTATACAAATAAAAATCATAAAAACATTTCTACACCTTTCTACCTTTTCACAAACAGAGTTGAACCTCTTATACCAGGTTCGAACTACGCAGACCTAATCTCCTCTTCAATAGGAGTACGTAGGAAGCCATTTATGGTTTGGTCTAACCCCCCTAACAAAATACAAAAACTTGTCAATGATACTGAGATCATCCTTCAATCCACCACATTTCATCGGCTTCAAACCAAAGGGATGGAACTACCTAGCCTCCCCATAAATGGGAGAGTTGGCGACCATCTAAGCTGCGGTTGATTCCTCAAAGAGCGGCACTAATCCAATCCATAAGAGATGGAACTATTTGGGATCTCCTCTTCAATAGGAGTACCGACAACCATATGTGGTGCGGTGAATCTCAGAAAGGAAAAGTCACACTCCTCTCCACATCTACATACAAAAATCATTCCCAAGACACCAAAGAGGGTAGGGATACACACAGATCAATGATCCATTCTGAAAGATCCTGCGACATTTCAATGTCCACCCATCAAGGTTGAGTTCAGAATACATCAATATCACAAGCCCTGAAGAAACATGCAAATATCAAGCAAGTAGCAAGGCACAACTTAAAGCGAAGTGAATCAAAATATATTTCCTTGCTATATATAATGTTGTTTGATATATACAATATGAACAGTACATGACAAAATGGCGAGGCTAGTCTGTGCAGGAAAATACAAGCCTATCTACAATCCCGTCGATATACGAGCTATCAAGTCCAACATGGCATCTCTCTTTGAAGAAGAAGGTAAAGTTGTGGTCACCTACCCAAGGGTATCTACACGAGCTAACAGATCCACAGCCAACTGCATGGTGACATGATGCTCATCAATATATGCACTCAACTCGGCAATCATGCCAGTAGTAATGGATCTCACTGTAGTACTATCTGTAATGGCTACATCCCAGGCAGATATGGCAACATCCCCCTCAATAATCAATATATCTTTCGATGATCTAGTCTTATCCCGCTCAGCAATAGTGGTGTCTCTATGAGCTACAACCTCCTCTCTCTTTAATAGAGCGACATCTCTCCCATCAAGAGCTGTCAACATCAAGGCCCTAACCTGATCTCTCTAAAAGGTCATAAGATGAAGACTCTGCTCTAAATATTGTGCTGAATAATGGATCATAGTAGCACTCGTACTGGGAGAATCTACACAAGATGTTGGCAACTCAGTGAATAGCTCCTCATCGAGGGGAAGATCAATGTCCTCTATGGGCTCCCCATCATCAGAATCAATCCCCGATATTGTGGATACTACCGCAACTGATGTTGTCTCTGTCTCTATCCATACAGAATACTCTGTCGAACAACCCGGATGGCTAACAGAAAACTCAGCTAGCTCACGCTAATCCCAATAGGCATGTAACGCCCCCAAATTCAGGTACTTGAAACCCGAACTCGGTGCTTTACGATACCATTCCTTTGAGCGAAATAATACTAATAATAATAACAATAATATGAATTTCAAACTTAACTTACATTCGTCAGAGTCTAATCCCAAGTACACAACCTTTACTACACTCATTACAATACATGATAATAATAAATATCATTGTCTTAATAATGTCATACTATTACATAGAATACCATAACACTTATTCTGTTTGCTTTCCTTTTTCCTTGTCCTTGACCGAACCTCCTGGTTGTTCACACTTAGCTGAAAACATTTAAATTAAGCAAGGATGAGCATTTGAGTGCCCATCAAGTAATAACAATTATAAATATAAGCTGAAAGAAATAAATGTTTTCTTTGTATGACACTTTTACAACGAATCAATAGTTGTGAAGTAAGCTGAACTAATAATAATACCATAAAAATTCTATATCAAAATTTTTGAAACTGCGTACTGACTATAAATGTGTATTAGTCGACAGACTATGAACATTGTTTTAAATTTTCACTAGGGTTTAGCAAAACTTCATCCGCAAACTATTATAACTTACGGGCGCGAGGGTGATCATTCCAATGTGCCCTGTATTGATCAATACTACATGCAATAACGATATTATCGTTCATCTTTTCTGCCTTAAGCGCATAAAAGTTTTCCCATATTCGGGATGTTCATACTTAGTCAAAAATCCAAACCAAAGCAATTTGATTAGATACAATAAAGTTTTATCATATTCAACGATATTTCTAAATATGTGTCTAATTGGTCAAATAGCTTAGACGGCTGTTAATTAATATATACATATCAGAGATTGATAGGTGTGTTTTAACATGTGATTAAACACAATGATTATCCAAGTGAGGATACTTGTATAACCATATTTAGAAATTAACGAACAGAATAAATATCTAAATTATACAATAATATTGTACTGATAAATAATGATCAAATACATAATCGATAACAATAGGGTTAATATTCTGGCATAATGATAATATAATTCTGAAACTTTCTTACTTATATCCATTGCATAAAGTAAATTCAAAGGTAGGATACTTGCCTGGTCTGCTGCTTACAGTTATGAAACTTAGTTTTATCTTTTATTTCAAGACCTATCATTGATAAGATCATTCGTTCGATTAGAATAACATACTATAACACATAGTACTGCTATTTGTAGTCAGCACATAACCTAATCACATTGTCACATACGTTTAATAGTCATTGAATCACAAACAAACATTTACACAGTTAAACTATCTAAGTCCAGATCAATTTCTAAAATATTTCGGTGTATCGACGACTTTACCGGGTAATTATAGAGTCTAAAACTCTATTCAACAGTTCAATAGATGTAAATATCATTCATATTATTTTTCATAGCCTTATAATAATTTTTAAATAATTATTATAATTTATCGTGAATTTTCAAACACTGGAATCATTATAAAATGATTTAAATATCAAATAATTCTATTATCATTAATATTTAAATAATATTAAACTATTAATGAAACCATTGCCAAAATATTAAAGTTATTTATAATAACTCAAAATATTTTTCAAGTACTTATATTACACTTAAATGATTTTTAAAACATTTAAAATCATTTTTAAATACTTACCATTAATATTAAAATATTAATGTATTATTTATTCAAATATTAAAAGTCATTAAGTATAACTTAAAATATTTTTAAATCCTTTATATCTTTTTAAATAATTAATAAAACCATTTTTAAACTATTTATTTAATATAATTATTAAATAAATCAACTATTATTTAATATTAATATCATTAATATTAAATTATTAATAAAATTATCCTTTAAATATTAAAGTTTATATTTTATAACTTAAAATATTTTGAAACACTTTATTTTCATTTAAAATAAATTTTATAATATTAAAATCATTTTAAACTAATTTATTTAATATAAATATTAAATAAATCTAATATCATTAATATTAAAATATTAATATTTTCATGACAAAATATTAAAAGTTATATTTTATAAATATTTTTTATAACCTTTAAATCATTTTTATATGATTTTTAAATCATTAATTCTATTTTTCATAATTTATTTAATACATTTATTAAATAACTTAATTATCATTAATATTAATTTATTAATGAAATGTATCATAAAATAATAAAAGTCATTAAAAATAACTAAAAATATTTTCTTATTCCATAATATAATTTTAAATGGTTTTTAAACAATTTATTTAATATTATAATTAAATAAATTAAATACCATTAATATTCCAAAAATATTAAATATTTATGAAATATACTCAAAATAATCAAAAACTAATTTTCGGACTTTAAAATAATTTTTAGTAATTTATTATGTATTTTTAATAATTAAAAACTATTTTTTTCTATTTAATTAATAAAATAATTAATTTTCTAAAATTAAGTGTCACTAAAGGTAGCTATAGTGACAAAACTGTCACTATTGGTGTTCTTCAGCGAACCTAGATATTCATAAGCAGTTTGCAGGGTATGTAGTTTGACCACCCATAAATTCATGATCTAAAGGTTTCTGGGCTGGCTGAAGGGTTAGAATTGTAGTGTTTATGTAATACTACTATCTCAATCAATTGTCATGGCAATAACATCAAATATCAGCAAGATCTAGACCTCTTAAAATCATGTCAGAGGTTGTTCTTCATTTCTGGGTTTCCCAGAAATGAAGAACAGTTCAAGGTGTCTAATTTAGATCTTTATAACTTCCACTACAGGTCTGATTTGAATGATTTAAAGATTCATAATTGTAACCTGCATGTCCAGGTACAATAACATATCATCCGATCAACATAACATCAACACAAGGAAGAGATATGGGCCGGTCAAAGTAGTGATCAGGAACTGTTCTTGAACATTTCTGGGTTTTCTAGAAATGTTCTTGAGCAGTTTCGTCAACACAACTTTGACCACCGATTTCTTTGATTTTGTGAAGGATCTAAAGATTCTGGAGAGATGGATCGTTAGTACTCATGTCAAACTACAACATTCAAACAACAAAATGGACAAAATAGCAAACAACATCAAGATCGAAGCTCAGAAAAACATCATCAAAGCCGGGCAAATCAATTTGCCCGAAATAGCCCGAATAATGTCGGTCAACGTACTTTGACCCTTAATAACTTGCAATCTATACAAGCTATAAACATGATTCCAGTTCCAGATAAAAGATCTCATATCAAACTACAACTATAAACTTTCAAAACACAAAAATCATTAACGATCACTAAGATATAAGGTCTGACATTCGTTGTCAAACATCATAAAAAAAAAATTCCAGATTTTAGAAATCTTCAAATTCAAGCCTTTAGATGTTATGGATATAACATCTATCAACCCAGATCACTTAATTATACTCCATACAACATGTTTAACACACAAAAACTAAAATCTAACATGGAATCAAGGGTCAGATTATAAGTTAGGGTTTTATACCTTACATGAACAAATCTTGAATCTTAGCTACTGATTTGTTTATGGAAGTAGTAGGGCTTGTTTATGGGACTGAAATGCTAGTATTTTTCGTGGGTTTGGGTGAGAGAAAATTGGGTTGAGTGTTTGTAAGCAAATGAGCCAAGTTAGTAGAATTTCTCTCTCTTGATCTATATATATCTTGATATATAATGATGTTAGCTGAGATATGTGGTTGATGGCTGATTATTTTGAGCACATGGGGTTGTTAGGGTAGTTCAACCACTACATATATGGCAAGATTTGCAAGAAACTTAATAAAGAATGTGCAAAAAGGGCATAATGGACATTAGGCTTGCAAATTTAATGGCTTTATAGTAACTTGTCCCAGTCCTTAGGGTTTGACCCTTAGGGTTTAACCCTAAGGTTTGGCACAAAGAGGTTTTAAGATTTTTTTTAATTAGGGTTTGAAAAATAAAAATGTAAAATTTAGTTTCCAAAAATAAAAATTAGGGGTTCCTTAATTAGATTAGGTTTCTAATTACATTATACATGAACATTATGGCTTAAAGTCCCCTAATTAGCATTAAGATTTATAATTAAATGATTAGGGTTAATAACTTAGCAATTAAGGTTTTAAATTTGGAAATTAGGGTTTCTATTTATCAATTAGGGTTCTCCCTAATTAGGGTTAATATCTATAATACCAGTCGTTAATCACATTATCGTGATTACATAACAATCTTTAGCTTGTATTCGACTTTTGACTTAGGGTTTAACAGCTTGAAACTAGGGTTTTCTAATTTTTTGAAATTAGGGTTTTTAAATATTAATTAGGGTGTACCTAATTAATCATAAAATTATATAATATACAACGTAAATCATATAACACAGTTATATAACAGTCTCGAACTCATAATTGAGTTTCAAATTAGGGTTTAACACAGTATTGTTAATGTTTTCTAACATTGTACCATAATTGACCAATTACTAGTCTACACACGTACAATACATATTTATAATCTTTGAAATAAATATAATATTATACTATTATTCTCTTTCCTTTATCAAAATCCAAAATTAGAGTTTGGATTCCATATCTAATTTATTTTTCATATACATGCCATTATTAATTAAGTTATAATAATTAACTTAATTAATCAAAAATAAATTTATATAATAAAATAATAATTATAATAATTCCAATAATCATTTCATAAATTATTTAAATAATACAATACTCAATAATGGAAAATAAATAATAAAAACATATCTACTATAAAATTAATTATTAAAAGAATATACTTTATAATGAGCAATAATTCTAAAATAAAATTATTCGTAATTATTCATGTAATAAATAAATTTTATATTTATCACATAAATTCATACACATTACCTTGCATGCATTCTCACCTTGAAAATAATAAATAAATAAATAAAAAATTTATACACAAAATTTCTGATTTAATTATATAGAATATATCGGGTTATTACAAGGCATACAACCTGGATCTGTCCTCTGCTGACAAGTGGCGGGAAGCCAAATGCTGACTCAATGCCCCCTCAAAAGGATGGAGGTCCTGAAACTGGTCAACCTGTGACATCGCAACCAGTGGGTGGTAAATAGTCATACCCATCAAACCAGCCAGAGGGAGATAATCCATGTCAGGAGCATGAGTAATGAAGCTATAGGGTGAACTGAGCCCTGTACATGGTAAGATGTCAAATGGATCTACGATCCCTGCTAAGAATACCGACCAAGACATAGCGTATGTACACTCCAATGGCTGAAAAGGAGTAAGACATGGCTATCTCATGGGTAAAACAATATCCATGTCTCGGAAGGTGCCAATCGGTCTCAGGTGTGACATGAACCACATGTAAAACATAACCGAGCTACCTGTAAATACCCCTGTAGGTTAGGTACTGCAATATGTGGCTGATCTCAACGTCTCTGCTACAATCATCGGCATAATGGTATGACCCTCCCTGAGAGCTCTCACTGCCGTAATGACACCAATGTCCAGCTCATCCATATATCGTGGCATGTACACATATGATAATACACACATCAACAATATGTCTACTCTGGCTAGACTCAACTGATCCTCCTGCATAGTAAAATCCTCGAAGTGATGTGTATAACTATCTTCTGAGCCAAATATGTCTATCAGAAAATGCTGGGATATCATAGGGCCAGATGTAATATCAATCTGTACGACTCTACGCCTCAGCCCGGTGAGGGTCATAAACTGCCGGCTCATATCACCAATAGCCATCCGAGTGCAACTAATGAATCTCTATACAGCTAAAAATACAGGGAAATGGGGCACAGAGGCCCAACAACTAATAGAAGCCTATCAAAAGATATAGCAAAAATGGGGCACAACCACCTAGTATCTAATAGAGCCCTATCAAAAGATATAACGAGAATACACATCAGAAGAAGAAAAATGGTGTCAATGTCTACATTATTAATCCTGTCCACCTGATGTAACTCCTCTTGAGTCACTGGATCTCCATCAACGGGGATATCAGGCCTATACAACGGAGGATCTGCACCGGAAAAGCCATATGGGTCACCTGAGGGGCCAGCACCTAAGCTGGAAAGATCAAAATTATCTACCTCTGAAGGATCTCTGCCCAAATGCCGGATAAAGAAATGTGTCCGGTTCAACTGCCGGGTCAAACTGTCAAACTGTGTCAAATGAGTCGGATCTCGGACACAGGCCATCTAATCCTTCATTATCACGGATCCAGGAACCATATCCCCCATAAACTAAGTAGCACGGGTCTGGGCTCCGATGGTACGAGGGGACCACCAATGCTGGAACATCTCCTGAGTATAAGGACCCTCTGACACTATAAAACCGTCAACACCCATAAATGGAATATCAATGACGGGCGATTGTGAAATAGGCCAATAACGCCTAACAAGAGGTAAGATCGGTACAAGGATTTCCCCTGTGGTGCTCCTAATAGCACGCTCTCCTAAATAGAGCTCCCATCCTCCATCAGTGAAGAGATGAATCCTACAGATGGAAATCACGTACTCGACACCAGTCGAGTATCCATGCTCAAACCCAATGCGCAAATGTTCCCCAGATTAGGCAATCCATGTGATAGCATCAGCTGTCAATAACTCCAACTGTAGACGACAATGAGTGAAACCCTCAGCTACAGGAACCTCCGTCAATATGGAGTGATGCCATTGACGTCCTCGTGGATAGGTCTCCAAGCCTAGCACACTCACAGGACATAAATATGGGAGCCTCTCATAGGCCCAGAACTGCCAACACAATGGAAAACATCTGTTGTCAGTTAACACTCTTAACCTGTACATGGGAAATCACAAGAGAAATACTCACCAGCAGAAATGGGTAAAATCCTAGCCAAGCCTCTGTCAAGCCTTGTGAACGCATGCGTATACCCCTGAGGAAATAAGCAAAGGTGTAGGAGACCCTAATCATACTCCCCAATATGGTACACATCTCGTGTGGCGCTCACCAAAGAAAATGATATCGTGGAAGAGTTATCTGCTATGAAGCAGCCCCTAGTGATTATTAGGAACAATTGTGGAATAATATGATCCCTGACTCTCACATCATCGGGTATGGGCTTACTCAAAAGCTTGCTCATAGCATTTATGTTCAAAGGACCTGCACGGACTGTCCTGCCCTTGAGCGCCTCAGCTGGGACTCCTAGCATGGATCTAACGGTAGTCGGGGTAATATCTATCGTACATGGAACTGGTGCCCCTCCAAACTCCATACCGATGATAAATTGCCAATCTATTGGCGTCATCATCACCTCAAAATCTAACAAAAATTGAGGGACTGAGTCTGGTGAAACCAGTGCTTAGACAATGCCCTGAGGTAACCCCAGGGACAACGACGAGGGAGGAAGGAAAAGAACGCCTCAAAGCCCCGGCCATGCACGATCGCTCGATAGTCAGGATGTAGAGTCTGATACGTGGAGTGATTGTTGAACCAGTTCCCTCTACGCTGTGTAAAGTCGGGAACCTGCATTACAAAGCAGATCAACATCAGAACCTTTACTCCTCATCAATAAGAAAAAGGGAAGATCAAAATCTAGCTTGTACCTCATTTGCGTGCAAGTAAACTGATGGGTGTTGACTCAAATCACCCAGAAGCTCTGGGATCGTCACCTGAATGCCTAGAAGATCCCTACGGGGAACATGAGCATCAGGAGCAGGGTCCGTAACTGGTACATCCTCCTCCTCGTCCTCAACATCTGGTACCTCAACCTGGACAAGACGTATCACCTCCTCCGCCAGACGACGAGGCTGTCTAACTGAACGGGATCGAGGCACATCAGAAGCCCTCCTCCGCACACTTAAAGTGGTCCTACAGGAAATACTCGGCTGATTCAGATCCATATATATCTGGACACAAGTCTCCAAATCACCTTAAAAAGGGTGTGGTAACTTCTCACCTGAAGCTTTTTCAAATGCATATTTATGACTACATGCATACATGCATTATTTTAACATACGCCTACATTAAAGTTAAAAATGCATGACTATCCAATGCCTATATTTTGGAAAATTATGCCATAGTTTCCTTTGTAAATAAGACTATCCACATGCACATAGGCATGACTAGGTGGCCATTCATTATCACACCTGCCCACAGTCATAAACATCTTATATGCATTACACTATTAAAGACACAATCCGTAAGGGTAACCTAATTACCAGGATTATTTTGCTTTTTCACCTTAGCTCATTTGTCCTCAAATAAGATAAGAGATAGTAGAAAAAGGTGTTAATTTGACTGTTTCAAAAGTTAAATTTTTTTCACATCATTATGTTCAGCATGGTTAAATACTAACAATTACTATGTTGAATATTTTTTATCAAGTCATATGAGCATGCATATTCACTATTATGTGTTTAGAAGCATTTCATGTAATATTTCATTTTCCAACGGATAAAAACTGGAAAAGAAGACATGCATACGTTACCAGGACAGTGTAGAACACTTGTACGATGACAAAATTTGTAGAAAGTCGCACGAACTCAGTAGATCTGAAGAAGAGCTCTCGAATTTCCTGTATGGCGCAACTTGGAAATGAATTATGAAAGCAACCTGTAGCTTAAAACCACCGACGGTTGGCTGCAGGTGTATCTACAGCTCCCTAGGTGGTGCCCACCCCTCTGGCTCGGTCTAGTTCGATTTGTAAAGGAGGTTTTACAAGCTGAAAAAGCCAAATCAGGAATAAAAATGCTACGCGATAGAGCGAAATAGCCTGAAATCCTAGTTTTTAGAGACCAAACTCTGGGTCCCCCTGTCACTCATTAGTATTCACCCAAACCCAGGTTTTACTATACCAATGATCACAACAGTTACAAATTACACTCGACAATACCTCACGAAGGTCTGATGCCATCAGTTCGGGATTGTAAATCGAAAATACTTCTCCCTAGTGGAGATTTCATCCGTTGATGCACATGTCAATGAAGGTCAAGCAGCCTTGACATTTCCCCAGTAGGGATATCATCCGTTGATGCACATGTCAATGAAGGTTAGGCAACCCAGACAACCCAGACTGTTGGCAATAACTCCAACAGAACAGTAAAAGGGCATGGCAATATAAACCAAGAATAACATCCTCATCGGGGAGGAACAATGATGGAACTTGTTATACACATCCTCAACAGACAAAACATCATCCCCACAGAGTCTCTTGTACATTAGAGATATATCTTCAGTGGAAAGTCTATACCAAGGATGAAAGACTGTGGTGATAGCGTTATTCTAGAAGCAAGAATCAACGAAGAGAGGAAATCTCAACCCTCGATTTAATTGGCCCATTTGAAATCCTCGATCAAGTAGGAACTGTGGCCTATAGACACGCCTTATCGCCAAGTATGTCTCGTGTTCATAACATTTTTCACATATCTATGTTACAAAAATATGTGGAAGAACTAAACCACATTATTGAATTAGAACTAGATGAGATAGTGGAAGATTAAACGTATGAAGAATTACCTGTTAAAATATTGGATAAGAAGGAACATATTATATGCTCCAAGGTTATACCTCAAGTCAAAGTTTTGTGGAGAAACCACGATGTTGAGGAAATGACTTTGGAGATAGAATATGAAATAAAATCAAGGTATCCTCACCTTTTCGACATACCAGGTATGTACCCCAAATTCGAGGATGAAATTTCATAAGAATGGGAGGTTGTAAGACCCTAACTTTTATGAATAAAGATGAATATTTTTTTTCTGAATATCATTTTTGAATATTAAGGTGTGCATTTGATATAATGTTATAGTTGTGGGTAATATTTACAAATTTTCCAAAGTAAGAAAGTTGTCATAAAATATTCGATTGGTTAGGGAATATTCGTTTTAACAAGGAATATTCATACGACAGCACAATCATTAGTGGACCCCATAACAGAATTATTGTCAGAGTTGGAAAATGACAGAAATATCTTTTTATAAAAATATCTGTTAAAATACCAGGTGATAAAAATATAGTAATACGCGTGGTTGCATAGTAGCACACGGTATTTGATGCTTATGTGAAAAGTCACTCAGTTATACTCAATTATTTCTATAGTAATTGCCGCGTAGTATCTCACATTATTAATTCTATTATTGTCACAGTATCATCTATACAATATTTTATATTATTAAATTAATAATTGAGACAACCAAGTTATTCATATTATTATTTGCATTATTGATAATGTCTAGAAAGTTCTGTCGAGAAAAGGGGTTTGGTCACCTAATTGCGCGCCAATAGGGAGAAATCCTTATCAAAAAGCCCCCTCTTTCTTGGGAATGATCTGGTTGTTAATATTGCAAGTTATATTATTGATGAATAATTGTTATTTAAAAATATGTTTTTTTAAGCCAAGTGAATTGAGATAAATAGAAGAGATTTTTATGAAGTATTTGTTGTAAGTTTGGCGTATTATTTGGATCCCAAATTACTCATTTTTCAAAATAATCGGTATGAAATTATAAAGTATATATATATATATTATTAGTTTAGTTTTTTATGAAAAATATAATATATTATATTTTATTATGTTTAGTGTTTGCATAGTATTTTCATAGTAAAATCAGAAAAAAAATTTGACGAATTTGATTTTGCCTGTGATTTCCCCCATTGTGCAGTCCATGATTTTTCCTAAATAGTATCCTTCCATTCTCTTATAAATAGGATGCTTAATTTAGAATTGAAAATCACACCAGAATTAAAGAATTCTTCTTCTATAATATTGAGCGTATTTTTTTAGAGTTTAAGGAAGCTTTGAATGTAGAAAATAATTTAAGTTTTCTTCAAGAATATCCACGCTCTACCAGTCAAAAGTACTCTCTTTTTGAGGTAAGGGGTATTATTTATTTCATATTCGCTTACGATATTATTTTTCGTATTCGTAAGAAATTTTATTTCATTCAATATTCGCAAGAAATATTATCTTC
This sequence comes from Panax quinquefolius, assembly GCA_020205615.1. Classification (NCBI taxonomy): domain Eukaryota; kingdom Viridiplantae; phylum Streptophyta; class Magnoliopsida; order Apiales; family Araliaceae; genus Panax; species Panax quinquefolius. The sequence continues at coordinate 190,186 of JAINUW010000556.1, read as the reverse complement.
GTTTAATATTCATAAGGAATTAATATTATCTTCGTTTAATATTCGTAAATAATATTATTTTCGTTTAACAGTTGTAAGAGATATTATTTTTGTTCAATATTCATATGAAATAATATTGTCTTACATACTCTGTAGTATGTAAGTAATATTATTTTATTTCAGATTCTGAATTCTACACTCATTTTGTTAAAGTATTGCTTCTATACTTCTTGAAATTAGTAGAATATCCTTGAAATTTGCGCTTCATCTAGTATCTTTTCACGGGAATATTATTCTGAACATTCTTGATAATTTTTAATCTTTTCATGTTTGGGTACTATTCACGGGGTATTATTGCCGAAGTACTATTCACGAGATACTATTCACCCGGGGTACTATTCATGATAAAAATTAATTTCTTTCCGGTCCAAATCATTTTTGATACAATATTATTCTTGAATTTTACTCCACAAAGCAGTATCACGTTGACTGTAAAACCCCAAATTTTACGAATAAAGATTTAAATTTCTCGAAATAATTTTTTTTATTATGGTGTGGATTTGATATAATGTTATAGTTGTGGGTAGTATTTATAAATTTTGTAAAGTATGCAAGTTGTTATATAATATTCGATTCGTCGGGGAATATTCTTTTTGTCAGGGAATATCCGTACGATGGTACAATCATTGGTGGACCCCACAACGGAATTATTGTCGGATTGAGAAAATGACAAAAATATTTTTATTAAAATAACGGAGGAAGTTATACAGATTAATCGTTGAAACACTTTCAAGTTGTTAAGAAATGCGAATACTGGCGTGGTTGCATAGTAGCACACAGTATTGATTATTGATGCTTACGTGAGAAGTCACTTAGTTTTGTTTTATTAGTATTATTAATGTAATAAAATAGAAAAACTTTTTATATAAAACATAATACTTTTATAAAGTTATTCGTTTTATTAGACTATAAATAAAATATATTATATTCTATTATGCATAATGTTTTGCATAGTAATATCTTTTTATATAAAAAGAATACTTTTATAAAGTTATTTGTTTTATTAGACAAAAATTAGAATATATTATATTTTATTATGCATAGTATTGCATAGTGCCTGCATAGTGTTTTGCATAGTAAAATCTTTTTATATAAAACATAATATTTTTATAAAGTTATTCGTTTTATTAGATTATAAATAGAATATATTATATTTTATTTGAAAGATTTTGTTTTAAATCTGGACCGTCCGTTTAAAGTAAATCAATCTGGACCGTTCATGAATTAGTTACTATGCAGTCCATTCTTCTATAAATAGAAGCTCATTCCTTCAGTATTTCTTACGAATTCACTGAAACTCTAGAGAGAAACTATAGAGAGAAAGAAGAAAAGTGTTCTGCTACTTCACTACTCATATATCCAGTACTCTTCTTTCTATGGTATGGGGTATTATTTCTTTTGTATTCATGAAGAGAACTTCTGTTATTCCATTCTTTATTATTCTGTTGGAATAACCTGTATACGCGGACTACCATATGCATGGTGAAATTCTTCTATTATTCCATTCTTTATTATTATGTTGGAATAACCTGTCTATGCGAAGTACCGCATACATGGTGAAATTCTTCTGTTATTCCAGTCTTTATTATCATGTTGGAACATCCTGTCGGTGCATTTATGCCTGACCTAGTTCAATTATTTATCATTCTGTTGGAACATCCTGTGTGTGCTTTACGCATGACCTGGTTCCGTTATTTATTATTCTGTTGGGACATCCTGTCCGTGCTTTACGCATGACCTGGTTCCTTTATTTATTATTCTATTGGAATATCTTGTCTGTGCGTTTACGCATGACCTGGTTTGGTTTCTTTAATATTCTGATGGAATAACATGTCTGTGCGGTCTATCGCATGCATGGTGATTTCTTCTGTTATTTCATTCTTTATTATCTTGTTTTAATAACCTGTCTATGTGGATTATCACATGCATGGTGAATGATCCTTTGTACTCATTCCATATTCAATTGTGGACATGATCTGTCTAAGTGGATTATCGCATGGCGGCGAAAATCCATTTGCAGTTTCATATATTCTATTATACTCAGTTGGTAAAGTTTTGGTTTCTATACTCCATGAAATTAGTGGAATATCCTTGATATCTGCGCTTCATCTAGTATCTTTTCATGAAAATATTCTTCTGAGCATTCTTGAATTTTACTCTACAAAGAAGTATCATGTTGACAATTTGGACGTTATTGGTTCCTGGATAACTTAATTCTTGAACTTGTTTTATTGAATTATTATGTCATTGTCATCATCCTCATGTTTATATTATATTGAAAGTCATTTATGACCTGTAGTGCATAGATGGACTTGGTATGATTATGACCAGGGATTATTCAGTATAATCATGACCGTAATGTTACAAATGATGTGGAAAAAGTCCTCATTGACCCGTAATGCATTGATGGACAGTTTTTGGTATGATTATGGCTATGGATTCTCTTCGGCCAAGGGTGCAAAGATGAATTGTTTTATGGCATGATTAGGACCATTGATGAAAACACGATTATATTTGGCCCGTAGTGCATGGATAATTCGTGATACTAAAGAATATCCTTGTCCTGTAGTGCAAGGATGGTTTGATGATGTGGATTATTTATTGAGCTGAGTCTCAGCGATAAAAGTGATGAAAAACCTTTTAAATCATAGAAGATAGTAGATTTTATTCTCTACTTGACTCTTCTAATGGATTGCTTGTTTCGTTACAGTTAAACTTGATGTTTGTTATATCGTATCAGTTTAACACCGTTGAAGGCTAACGATAATTTATTATGCATTATCTTAGTCATAATATTTCTTACTGGGCTAGTTGAACTCACCCTTTCTTTCATTGTTCTCTTCAGGAAATAAGAACGTAGCTGGGGCTAGTCGAGGAACAGAGTGATAGTCCTAGATGGTGCATTAGTAGTCTTCACTATTCTGTAAAATAGTGTAATAATAAATGTATTGAGGACTCCATTTAGTGTGGATATTGTCTAGATGACAATATTTGTATTAAAACTCACAACATATGTTTTGTCGTATTTTACACGACTGTTGTATAATTAGTTTGTATTTTTATTCTGTATCATGTATCTGGCGACCCAAGATGGGTGATGTATACCTATTTTTGGGGGCGTCACAGTTGGTATCAAAGCTTAGGGATATGATCCTTGGCTAAGATGTGAGACAAGAACTAGGAGGGGAGAGATGGGGAATTCCTTCGCTAGTATGACCTACCTAAGTTTATTTGGTATTTAATTGGTCAGTCAGCGTATAGAGATAATATGTGATATGTTAATTAACCCTTGTTTTGTGGCAGTATTTGAAAATGGCATCTGAAAATGTTGAGATAAGCAATGGAGCACAGGAGACCGTTGAGTCTCCAAATATCAATAATCAGGATAATGTGCAACAGGATGGCGATAATCCTCCTGTAAACAACAACACTGATCAATTGACGAACGACGGTACGTTTAGGAGCTTTTTAGAATTCATGCAACATTAGGCGAAGGCGGCTTCTGTTTATAATGCAGGTAAAAATAATGGCAGCCCACGGTCGGTCACCGCTAAGCAATTCAAGGAGCTAGGGACCACCGGAGGTTTTGGGAAAACTAGAACCACTTAAGGCGGAAACGTGGTTAAAGCAGATCACCAAGATATTTGATGTCTTGGGATGCTCCGAGGAGCAAAAGGTTCCCTTTGGCACCTTTATGTTGCGTGAAGATGCAGATTACTGGGGGAAATCTGTAAAATGTACCCAGCCTGACGCACTCAAGATGTCTTGGGAGAAGTTCCAAGAGCTATTCAATAATAAGTACTTTCCCGAAAGCATTCGTCACATGAAGGAGGTGGAATTTATCAAGTTGGAGTAAAATAACATGACCGTGTCGCAGTACGAAGCCAAGTTTTTCGAGTTGTCCCGATTTGCGTCCCATTTGGTTGATAATGAGGAGAGAATAACGCAAATGTTTCTAAGAGGTTTGAAACCTGAGATACGTCAATATCTTATCTCTCATAAACTGTGTTTGTATTCAGATGTTGTTAATATAGCTCAGTTATTGGAGCGCGATAATGAGTCAACCCAACCAAAAGAGAGCGTGAAACAAAATGATAATTCCAAGATAATAACTTGATCATCAAAGCGGTGATAATAAGCATGGAGGGAATCAACATGCCAGAAATGGTAACCACTTCGGTGTTAATCATGGCCAAAACAATAAGAATGGACATTTCAAGAAGAGAAGGTTCAACAATGACGTGAAGACGTCGGCACCAACACCCATTTCAAAGGAAGAAGAATGACCACCGGTTGTATGTTTCAAATGCGGACAGGAGGGACACATTCGTCCAAACTATACGCAGCAATCCAAAGCGTGTTTAAATTACAGAAGAAAAGGTCACCTAGCTCGATTTTGTCGTATGGTGAAGTCAAGTCCAGCTGGGATAGTGATGCTAAAGGATGTCCCAGACAAGCCAAAGCCGGTAGTTTAAGAGAGAGCATTTTTTTTTCGTGACAAGGAACCTGAATAAAATTATCATGAGTATGTTAGTCATAAACTCTTTTGAAGTCTATACCGTGTTTGATACCGGTTCTACTCACTCTTTTATTTCACCTAGTTGTGTTCAATGTTTGAAGTTAACTCCGGAGAAGTTAGACTTTGATATATCTGTTTAAACTCAGTTGGGAGAAACCTTTGTTACCTCCACTATTTATAAATATTGTTCAAATCAACACTTTCACGTTACCTGTCGATCTTATCTTTTTGAAAATACTTTCCTTTGATATAATTTTTGGAAACGATTGGATAACTACTCATCATGCTTTTTGTAAGGTTGTTAGCTTTCATACTCCTAACCAACCTGTTATGCGAATTCAAATTAACCAAACCACTAAAGTCAATCATTGTCATATCAAGCCATAAGTAAAGAGCCCCGATCCTTTCGTTGTTTACTTGCTTGTGTGGAATGCACCGAAGGCAGACTTTCCGTAGGAGACGTTGTGAATGACGATGGCAAGTTGATAGGTATCAATGTGACGTGTTATCCAAGTCTTGGATGAGAGTCATAGTTTTGAATGATATTTCTATTGTTAATAAATTTCATAACGTATTCTTGAAGACTTCCTGGTCTACCCAGAGTGTGAAATTGAATTTTGTATTGACCCTAGTACAAAACTCATTTCTTCAACCAAAACGAACGTATAATGCACCAAAGATGTTGGCTCGAGCTGTTGAAGATTACGATCATCCCATTCAATATCATCATGGAAGTGCGAACGTGGTAGCTGACGCATTGAGTAGAAGATCGTATGCGAGTACGATGTTTTTAACACAAAGACCCATTTCGTATAACTTACAAATGATGAAGATAGAGTTAAAGACTCTAGGGACCCACGTGAAGATAACGAATATACGATTAGAATCGAATTTAATCGATAAAGTTAAAATCGCTCAAGCTACATAGTCAGAGCTGATGAATGTGAAGAAGAAGGTTCAAGAGGGTGTTATTCTAGAAGCAAGAATCGATGAAGAGAGGAAATCTCAACCCTCGATTTAATTGGCCCATTTGAAATCCTCGATTGAGTAGGAATTGTGGCTTATAGACTCGTTTTACCGCCAAGTATATCGCGTGCCCATGTCATTTTTAACGTATCGATGTTACGTAAATATGTGGGCGACCCGAACCACATTATTAATTTAGAACCAGACGAGATAGCAGAAGATTTAACGTATGAGGAGATACGTGTTAAAATCTTGGATAAGAAGGATCATATTCGACACTCAAAGGTTATACCTCAAGAGTTAGAATCTGAAATGATGTCAAGGTATCCTCACCTCTTCGGCATACCAGGTACGTACGTAAATTTCGAGGGCAAAATTTCATAAGGAGGGAAGATTGTAAAACCCCAAATTTTACAAATAAAGATTTAAATTTCTAGAAATATTTTTTTTATTATGGTGTGGATTTGATATAATGTTATAGTTGTGGGTAGTATTTATAAATTTTGTAAAGTATGCAAGTTGTTATATAATATTCGATTGGTCGGGGAATATTCTTTTTGTCAGGGAATATCCGTACGACGGTACAATCATTGGTGGACCCCACAACGAAATTATTGTCAAATTGAGAAAACGACAAAAATATTTTTATGAAAATAACAGCGAAAGTTGTACTATTAACTGTTGAAACACTCGGTGTTAAAAGTACAGTAATACGCGTGGTTGCATAGTAGCACAAGGTATTGATTATTGATGCTTACGTGAGAAGTCACTCAGTTTTGTTTTATTAGTATTATTAATGTAATAAAACAGAAAAACTTTTTATATAAAATAGAATACTTTTATAAAGTTATTCGTTTTATTAGACTATAAATAGAATATATTATATTCTATTATGCATAGTGTTTTGCATAGTAATATCTTTTTATATAAAATGAATAATTTTATAAAGTTATTTGTTTTATTAAACAATAATTAGAATATATTATATTTTATTATGCATAGTATTGCATAATAGTGCTGCATAGTATTTTGCATAGTAAAATCTTTTATATAAAATGTAATACTTTTATAAAGTTATTCGTTTTATTAGATTATAAATATAATATATTATATTTTTTTAAAAGATTTTGGTTTAAATCAACCGTCTCGCTTAAAAAGTAAATCAATCTGGACCGCTCATGAATTAGTTACTATGCAGTCCATTCTTCTATAAATAAAGCTCATTCCTTCATTATTTCTTACTTAATTCACTAAAACTTTGAGAGAAACTATAGAGAGAAAGGAGAAAAGTGTTCGCTACTTCACTACTCATATATCCAGTACTCTTCTTTCTATGGTAAGGGGTATTATTTCTTTTGTATTCATGAAGAGAACTTCTGTTATTCCATTCTTTATTATTCTGTTGGAATAACCTGTATAAGCGGACTACCCTATACATGGTGAAATTCTTCGGTTATACCATTCTTTATTATTATGATGGAATAACCTGTCTATGCGAAGTACCGCATACATGGTGAAATTCTTCTGTTATTCCATTCTTTATTATTCTGTTGGAACATCGTGTCGGTGAATTTACGCCTGACCTGGTTCTATTATTTATCATTCAGTTGGAACATCATGTCTGTGCTTTACGCATGACCTGGTTCCGTTGTTTATTATTTTGTTGGAACATCCTGTCTGTGCTTTACGCATGACCTGATTCAGTTATTTATTATTCTATTGGAATATCTTGTCTGTGCGTTTATGCATGACCTGGTTCCATTTCTTTAATATTCTATTGGAATAACCTATCTGTGCGGTCTATCGCATGCATGGTGATTTCTTCTGTTATTTCATTCTTTATTATTCTGTTGGAATAACCTGTCTATGTAGATTGTCACATGCATGGTGAATGATCCTTTGTATTCATTCCTTATTAAATTGTGGACATGATCTGTCTAAGTGGATTACCGCATGGCGGCGAAAATCAATTTGCAGTTTCATATATTCTATTATACTCAGTTGGTTAAAGTTTTGGCTTCTATACTCTGTGAAATTAGTGGAATATCCTTGATATTTGCGCTTCATCCATTATCTTTTCATGGAAATATTCTTCTGAGCATTCTTGAATTTTACTCTATAAAGAAGTATCGTGTTGACAATTTGGACTTTATTGGTTCCTGGATAAATTAATTCTTGAACTTGTTTTATTGAATTATTATGTCATTGTCATCATCCTCATGTTTATATTATGTTGAAAGTCATTTGTGGCCTGTAGTGCATAGATGAACTTGGTATGATTATGACCAGGGATTATTCGGTATAATCATGACCGTAATGTTACAAATGATGTGGAAAAAGTCCTCATTGGCCCGTAATGCATTGATGGACAGTTTTTGGTATGATTATGGCTACGGATTCTCTTCAGCCAAGGGTTCAAAGATGAATTTTTTTATGGCATGATCAGGACCGTTGATGAAAACACGATTATATTTGGCCCGTAGTTCATGGATAATTCGTGGTCGTGATACTAAAGAATATCCTTGGCCTATAGTGCAGGGATGGTTTGATGATGTGGATTATTTATTGAGCTGAGTCTCAGTGATAAAAGTGATAAAAAAACCTTTTAAATCATAGAAGATAGTAGATTTTATTCTCTACTTGACTCTTCTAATGGATTGCTTGTTCATTGCGAGCTTAAACTTGATGTTTGTTATATCGTATCGCTTTAACATCATTGTTGAAGGCTAATGATAATTTATTCTGCATTATCTTAGTCATAATATTTCTTACTGGGCTAGTTGAGCTCACCCTTTCTTTCATTGTTCTCTTCAAGAAATGAGAACGTAGCTGGGGCTAGTCGAGGAAAAGAGTGATGGTCCTAGATGGTGCATTAGTAGTCCTCACTATTCTGTGAAATAGTGTAATAATAAATGTAATGAGAACTCCATTGAGTGTGGATATTGTCTAGATGACAATATTTGTATTAAAACTCACAACATATATTTTGTCGTATTTTACACGACTGTTGTATAATTAGTTTGTATTTGTATTCTGTACCATGTATCTGGCGACCCAAGATGGGTGATGTATACCTATTTTTGGGGGCGTCACATTGACAATTTGGACATTATTGAATTTTGGATAAATTGAATTATAAATATTTAAAATTTATCCTTGCTCTAATTTAATTAAATTTTTATATTATTGTCATCATCCTCATGCTTATATTGTGATGAAAGTCCTCTTTGGCCTGTAGTGCATAGATGGATTGTTGATTGGTATGATTATGACCAGGGATTATTCGGTATAATCACATAATTCGTGGAGAATTTAGAAAATTATTAAATTTAGAAAATTATTAAATCTTAAATTTAAGTTAAATAATAAACTTAGACAGAAAATAAGTGAATGGATTTGAGTTTTCTAATAAGGAATTTTGTGAATTTAAAATTTTTGTGGTGAATTATTCAGAATTAAGGGTATATGTGTATTTGTTTTGTAAATATGGTATTATATGTGTAAAAAATGTGGTTAAGGGTCAAGGGTTGACCAGATAAATTTTATCAGTGTCCAAACCCTATGTATATATTTAGAACGTCCACGTTCAGTTAGAAAATTCTTACAATTTATAAGAAAACCATAGAAATCGGTTCTGAAAACCCTAAATTCAGTTCCGGAAATCTGAAACCCTAATTCGGAATAAGAAACCCTAATTTGAGAATTTAAAGGCTAAATATAATGGTATTAGTATTTTCAATTATAAATATAATTAGGGATAACCCTAATTGACTATTTGGGAAACCCTAATTTTAAAGTTTAAAACCCTAATTGTTCTATTTGAAACCCTAATGGACTAAATTGCTAAATTAGAAATTTTAATTAGGAATTTTTAATCCTAATCGTCAAGATTGATTTATAAATTAGAATATAATTAGAAATCCTAATTATAATTTAGAGATATTAATTTTTTATTTAGAAAACCTAAATTAAAAATATTAGAAAATTTATCTTTGGGAACCTTAAGTTTTAACCCTAAGGGTTAAACCCTAAGGGTCAAACTCTAAGGGTAAAACCCTAAGGGTTGTAGCTAATGTCTAATATGCCCTTAAATTTAGGAAGCTAAAAGTATAATTTACCCTTTTTGTCCCATTTGGTGAATTATTTCTAGAAAAGCCTACCATATCTTGCAAGTCATCATTTCCCTAACCTAGATATGGGCTACAACACCAGCACATCAGCTATTAGCATACAAGTTCATTGCATCAATTAATTACAAAGGTTAAGAGAGAGAAAGTGTGTTATTACTTCATTTGTGCAACCCACACTTAGCCATACTCTCTCTAAGCTCAAACCCATGAATTCTTATAGCATTTCAGTCATTAAAATCAGCCCCACCAACTCACATAACAAATCATCAGTCAAGGAATGAAAGATTTGCTCACTTAAAGGTATAAAAACCCTAAATCTTAGAAATCCTACGATTCTATGTTATACGCTGTAAATCTTTGGTTAGATATGTGTTTAAGAGTGATTTTGAGTGATATGGGTTGATAGATCATAGATCTATAACATCTAGATGCACGATTTTGAAGATTTTAAAAATCTAGAAAACTTGAAAAATATGGCCTGCCAGCCATATGTCAGAGGCCTTAAATCCTTCACTATTGTTTGTTTATTGTGTTTTATGTTATGGATATGTTCTATGCCATGTAGGCTTTCATCTGAAACTTGAATCAGGGTTGGATCATGTCTAGATTTGAAGTTATGATCAGTCAAACATGGTTGACCACCATGTAAGATCAAGCTTTCGGAAAAACCCGTAAAATTCCCAGATTTCCAGCTTTATCTCGACAAGGTTTTCATGGCTTCGCTTTCTTGCTAGTGTTTTATGATTTTGGTCGTGTTGTTGGTCGGATGTTATAGGCTGGTACATGAACTACTAATACATGCCATCCGATCAACTTGATTAACAACAGGATCGTAGATAATTGTGGTCAAACCACCATTGACCAACTGGCCTTATGAAAATCTGGGCAACCTGAATAATACATGAACATCGTCTCGACACCTTTTGAGCGCCCGGATCCGATGATTTAAGGTGTTTTAATGTTTTTGTTATAACCAACTTGTAGCCTGGTATATGTACTTGAAAGTTATGGCTTTAGATCCCACAAGTAATCAACAGATCGGGCGTGGTAGTTAGTCAAACTAGGCAGATTGATCATGTTTACCGTTTCTGGAAAACCCAGAAAATGGTTGAGTAATATTCTGACAAGGTTTGACCAGCCATTATTTGTTATTTGTGATGTTGTGGTGATGGTCTGATGGTATAGAATTGTAGTCTGACATATCCTCTACATATTGGAACCTTAACATTATATGAAACATGACCGGAACATTAAATTAATGGAGTGACAAGATGGTTACTTTGAATTTGCTGGTTTCTCAAGAACCTGTAACGTCCGACAAGGTTTTTGATTACCTAGATCTTGCTGTTTTGTTGCTGGATGGCCATGTTATCGATTGATAATCATAGTATTACATTTATACTACATTTTAGGTACCATTAGTTGCCTAGATTATTACAAAGTGGTAGCCTCGATGTCTGACATGAAGATCTGGGTTTGGGCTGATGAACACCAAGAACACCTATAGCGACGGGTCTATCATTATAGGGCCCTTTTAGCGACAATTTATTTAAGAAATTAATTATTTTAATTAATAAAATTATAAAAATGGTTTTTAATTATTAAAAATACAAAATAAATTATGAAAAAATTATTTTAAATTCCGAAAATTAGTTATTAATTATTTTGAGTATATTTCATAAATATTTAATATTTTGGAATATAAATGGTATTTAATTTATTTAATTATAATATTAAATAAATTATTTAAAATGATTTTAATACTTTAAAAATCATGAAAAATTATATTATGGTATAAGAAAATATTTTAAGTTATTTTTAATAACTTTTGATATTTTGTGATGAAATTCATTAATAAATTAATATTAATGGTAATTAGTTTATTTAATAAATATATTAAATAAATTATGGAAAAATAGAATTAATGATTTAAAAATCGTATAAAAATGATTTAAGTGTTATAAAATATTTTAAGTTATAAAATATAACTTTTGATATTTTGTCATGAAAATATTAATATTTTAATATTAATATCAATTATCGGATAATGGATTTAAGTGTTTAAAAATCATATAAATATGATTTTAAGGTATTAAAAATACTTTGTGATATTATAAATATATTATAATATTATGTTATGATTTTCATTAGTATTTAATATTAAATAAATATTAATGATTAAGGAATTATGTGGTATTTATATTAATTAATTACGATATTAATGATTGAAAAATTATGATAAATGATATTAATTATCTGAAAATTATTTCAAGTCTTTGAAAATTATTTTGACTGATAATATGATTATCTAAGATAATTGTTAAGTGTTTAGGCAGAGTTTAATTAAACTTAAACTCGAGTATTATCCGACTAGACCGTCGAGATGTTAGAATTTTGTCGGATTCAGCTCGGACTTAAATATTCTAACTTGATGCTAAGTGTTATGTGATGTATAGACTGATATGATTATGTGTTATGTGTTTAAGTTATTCTATGTAAATATATATATATATATAATAGTATTATATTGTGATGATATTATTCTAATTTGTATATCTATATTATTAATATTAGGTCTTCAGACGAAGCTTATTAAATTGCTTAGCGGTAATCAACGGATCAGGCAAGTTTTTACTTAACTCTACTAAGAGTTGTTTCATTCAGATATGCTTATGGATAATCATTGCTGATTGCCACTATAGAATTGTACTCAGTACATATTGCATGTATAAGTCAGGTATGAAAGGCTGATCACCTTCATTACCAGTTGGTACAGATATATTTGTTCATGTTCAATACTTGTTCAGTCAAAATTTTGTTCGTGCTAATTCACAACTATATTGATGAATTATAGCCAGCTTATTATTCAGACTCTTTCAATCATGATATATCTTAATAAATTTAAACTTGCTGGGAAACTTTCATGCTCACCCTTGCTATATCATGATAAATATTGCAGATAAGGCGAATGCGCTCGGATATAGGAAAAGGATAATGCCAAGTTCAGCTTGGGATAAAATGTGCAGCTTAATTGTAATAGTATAATGTGATAGTAACATTAGATGTTAGACATGTTATGAATTGTGTAATAAGTTAAGGTTACTCGAACTTGGGGAAAAATGTGTATGTTTAGTGTATAAACAATTTATGTTTATATCTTCCGCAATAGTTATAGATTTAGCATACCAGATCCGCGGTGATTTGGGACCCGGATTTGGGGATGCTACAGTTGGTATCAAAGCTGTTGGTTATAAACCTAGGTAATGATACCTTAGTCCTAATAACGGAAGTGATTAAGATAAGTACTAACTCAAATAGAGTTAGTGTGTCGATAAGATTCAAAGACGAATCTCGACGAGTTATAAGATACAGAGTTTCCTAACTCTGATATTAAATTGAACAATTAGTGATGAATAGATGAGTCTAAAAGACTAAAGGTACAGGGATAGGAGATCGTCAAACAAAACGATCATAGTATAGAAATGAATCGTAATATATACGATGAGATCACCCCGTGATCTGATGTGGATCAATCGAATGATTGAAAAGTTTACAGCAAGATTTCTGTGTGTCAGTGGTACTATGAATTGGTACAGATTCAGGAAAGGTTTATGAATATGAGTTGAATGAAACTCATATTGAGAAGGGAGTTATTATTAGGTGGGGATTTCAATTGAGGACTCATGATTAGCAGCTAAGTTGTATGATTCTTCGTATCGGAGTTGAATTGTACTTGGTGTAACAACCACTTAGTTTTTGGCACTAATACTCATTGAAATGTTTGTGTCGCGCTATTTGCTATATGCATGTTGAGAGGGTGATTCCTTTCTCAGGTGTATAACAGATAGATAGGTTCTAAGTAGAGAATATTAGGTTAAGTACGAGTTCTTAAAACTCATACTTATGGTACGTTCGTGACTCATGATTATATGAAATGTTTATGAACCCCTCAGCGAATGGACGCGAAAGGTCTGACTAGGACAAGTTCTTAAACTCATATGATTGTGGCAAGTTCCTGAACTCATAAGTGTGGTAAGTTTGACGAACTGGGTATAGTTTTGTGTGAATGGAGTATTGAGGATAATAGGAATAGATAGATTACTAAGCAAATGATTATTAGTGGAGACATAAGTTTTCCAAAACTCCTAGCTATGCTAGATTTTGAAATTTTGACATCAAGCTAAATACGCACTATGTGCTTTTAAAAAAAATGTAGACTCGTAATCATTTTTGAAATGGTTTAAAGTATAGTCTATGCTACTTATTTCAGCTAGACACAAATGATTTGAAATATCAAAATATATTTTTATTTATCACTTATGTACCATGTAACCTGGTGCAGAGATGATAAAAAGGTGATGGAGTTATAAATACAGGAATACATAGTGTGAATTTGATCTAAAATCATTATTCCACTATTGTATGATGTGTTATGACAAAGTCATACGATGACGGCATCCTTAAACGGATTGTTAATACAGTACGACATCATGACGTCATTCTCAAAAATGTTTTCAAAAATTTTAATTTGCCAACGGGGTTTGGCTACACTTAAATAATTCGATTGAATTGAATTATTGATATGAGTCTACGCTATTCGATTCAGCTAGACTAATGTTATGAAAACTCTAAGTGTTCATTGAGAAAAATTTCCCGAACCAAATTGTTTTGGTACGGAATCCTATAATAAGACTGAGGTAAAATTTTGTGCCTATGGAATGATGAGAAATGATCGACAAAGAAGTACTTGGCGAAGACAGGCATACCAAGGCTAATTACCCTCTATGTCTGTAGTTATGACGGTTTTTGGATGATGAATTTCCATAAAACCTTTGCGAAAATGATGACAAATAGTCTATGTAACTCCTCAAAGACAATTTTAAAATATTACTCTTGTGAGTGGTGTATTGGGTAGCATGTGATGATGTGTATGAATGGTGTAAGTAGTATGGTATACGGTGTAAGTTGAATTTCAAGGACCAAATTCTTAGAAGAAGGGGTGAATGTGACGACCCGAGAATTTAGAAAATTATTAAATCTTAAATTTAAGTTAAATAATAAACTTAGACAGAAAATAAGTGAATGGATTTGAGTTTTCTGGTAAGGAATTTTGTGAATTTAAAATTTTTGTGGTGAATTATTCAGGATTAAGGGTATATGTGTATATGTTCTGTGAATATGGTATTATATGTGTACAGAATGTGGTTAAGGGTCAAGGGTTGACCAGATAAATTTTATCAATGTCCAAACCCTATGTATATATTTAGAACGTCCACGTTCAGTTAGAAAATTCTTACAATTTCTAAGAAAACCCTAGAAATCGGTTCTGGAAACCCTAAATTCAGTTTCGGGAATCCAAAATCCTAATTCGGAATATGAAACCCTAATTTGAGAATTTAAAGGCTTAATGTAATGGTATTAGTATTTTTGATTATAAATATAATTAGGGGTAACCCTAATTGACTATTTGGGAAACCCTAATTTTAAAGTTTAAAACCCTAATTATTCTGTTTGAAACCCTAATGGACTAAATTACTAAATTAGCAATTTTAATTATGAATTTTTAATCCTAATTGTCAAGATTGAGTTATAAATTAGAATATAATTTGAAATCCTAATTATAATTTAGAGATATTAATTTTTTATTTAGAAAACCTAAATTAAAAATATTAGAAATTGATCTTTGGGAACCTTAGGTTTTAACCTTAATGGTTAAACCCTAAGGGTTGTAGCCAATGTCTAATATGCCCTTAAATTTAGGAAGCTAAAAGTCTAATTTACCCTTTTTGTCCCATTTGGTGAATTATTGCTAGAAAATCCTACCATATCTTGCAAGTCATCATTTCCCTAACCTAGATATGGGCTACAACACCAGCACATCAGCTATTAGCATACAAGTTCATTACATCAATTAATTGCAAAGGTTAAGAGAGAGAAAGTGTATTATTACTTCATTTGTGCAACCCACACTTATCCATACTCTCTCTAAGCTCAAACCCACGAATTCTTATAGCATTTCAGTCACTAAAATCAGCCCCACCAACTCACATAACAAATTAGCAGTCATGGAATCAAAGATTCGCTCACTTAAAGGTATAAAAACCCTAAATCTTAGAAATCCTATGATTCTATGTTATATGTTGTAAATCATTGGTTAGATATGTGTTTTAGAGTGACTTTGAGTGATCTGGGTTGATAGATCATAGATCTATAACATCTAGATGCATCGATTTTGAAGATTTTAAAAATCTAGAAAACTTGAAAATATGGCCCGATGTACCCCATATCGAGAGGCCTTAGATCCTTCACTGTTGTTTGTTTATCAGGTTTTATGTTATGGATATGTTCTATGCCATGTAGGCTTTCATCTAAAACTTGAATCAGGTTGGATCGTGTCTAGATTTGAAGTTATGATCGGTCAAACATGGTCGATCACCATGTAAGACTATTTCGAAAACCCAAAAAATTCCCATTTTCCAGCTTTATCTCGACAAGGTTTTCACGGCTTCGCTCTTGCTAGTATTTTATGATTTTGGTCGTGTTGTTGGTCGATGTTGTAGGTCGTACACATGAACTACTAATACATGCCATCGATCACCTTGATTATTAACAACATGATCGTAGATAATTGTGGTCAAACCACCATCGACCAACCGGCCTTATGAAAATCTGGGCAACCTGTAATAAAGATGAACATCGTCCTCGACGCCTTTTTGAACGGCCCAGATCCGATGATTTAAGGTGTTTTAATGTTTTTGTTATAACCAACTTGTAACCTGGTATATGTACTTTAATGTTATGGCTTTAGATCCCACAAGTAATCAACAGATCGGGCGTGGTAGTTGGTCAAACTAGGAAGATTGATCTTGTTTACCGTTTCTGGAAAACCCAAAAAATGGTTGAGTAATAATTCTGACAAGGTTTGACCAACCATTATTTGTTATTTGTGATGTTGTGGTGATGCTCTGATGGTATAGAATTGTAGTCCGACATATCCTCTATATATTGAACCTTAACATTACATGAAACACGACCGAACATTAAATTAATCGAGTAACAAGATGGCTACTTGGATCGCTGGGTTTCAAGAACCTGTGTAACGCTCCCGACAAGGTTTTTGATTACCCATCTTGTTGTTTTGTTGTTGGATGGCCATGTTATCGATTGATAATCATAGTATTACATTTATACTACATTTTAGGTACCATTAATTTGCATTATAACAGTAAACATGAATTTATTTTTGGTCAAAGTGGTAACCTCGAAGTCTGACATGAAGATCTGGGTTTGGTCTAATGAACACCAAGAACACCTATAGCGACAGGTCTGTCGCTATAGGGACCTTTTACCGACAGTTTATTTAAGAAATTAATTATTTTAATTAATAAAATTATAAAAATGGTTTTTAATTATTAAAAATACAAAATAAATTATGAAAAAATTATTTTATAGTCCAAAAATTAGTTTTTAATTATTTTGAGTATATTTCATAAATATTTAATATTTTTGAATATAAATGGTATTTAATTTATTTAATTACAATATTAAATAAATTATTTAAAAATGATTTTAATACTTTAAAAATCATGAAAAATTATATTATGGTATAAGAAAATATTTTTTTAAGTTATTTTTAATAACTTTTGATATTTTGTGATGAAATTCATTAATAAATTAATATTAATGGTAATTAGTTTATTTAATAAATATATTAAATAAATTATGGAAAAATAGAATTAATGATTTAAAAATCGTATAAAAATGATTTAAGTGTTATAAAAATATTTTAAGTTATAAAATATAACTTTTGATATTTTGTCATGAAAATATTAATATTTTAATATTAATATCAATTATCTGATAATGGATTTAAGTGTTTAAAAATCATATAAATATGATTTTAAGGTATTAAAATATTTTGTGATATTATAAATATATTATAATATTATGTTATTATTTTCATTAATATTTAATATTAAATAAATATTAATGATTAAGGAATTATGTGGTATTTATATTAATTAATTACGATATTAATGATTGAAAAATTATGATAAATGATATTAATTATCTGAAAATTATTTCAAGTCTTTGAAAATTATTTTGACTGATAATATGATTATCTAAGATAATTGTTAAGTGTTTAGATAGAGTTTAATTAAACTTAAACTCGAGTATTATCCGACTAGACCGTCGGGATGTTAGAATTTTGTCGGATTCAACTCGGACTTAAATAGTCTGACTTGATGCTAAGTGTTATGTGATGTATAGACTGATAGGGTTATGTGTTATGTGTTTAAGTTATTCTATGTAAATATATATATATATATAATAGTATTATATTGTGATGATATTATTCTAATTTGTATATCTATATTATTAATATTAGGTCTTCGAATCTAAGCTTATTAAAATGCTTAGCGGTAATCAACGGTTCAGTCAAGTTTTTACTTAACTCTACTCTACTAAGAGTTGTTTCATTCAGATATGCTTATGGATAATCATTGCTGATTGCCACTATAGAATTGTACTCAGTACATATTGCATGTATAAGTCAGGTATGAAAGGCTGATCACCTTCATTACCAGTTGGTACAGATATATTTGTTCATGTTCAATACTTGTTCAGTCAAAATTTTGTTCATGCTAATTCACAACTATATTGATGAATTATAGCCAGCTTATTATTCGATTCTTTCAATCATGATATATCTTAATAAATTTAAACTTCTTTGAAACTTTCATGCTCACCCTCTTATATCTTAATAAATTTAAACTTGCTTGGGATATAGGAAAAGGATAATGCAAGTTCACTTTGGGATAAAATGCTCACCCTTGTAATAGTATAGTGTGATAGTAACGTTAGATGTTAGATAAAATATTAAGGTTACTCGAACTTGGGGAAAAATGTGTATGTTTAGTGTATAAACAATTTATATATCTTCCAAGTTATAGATTTAGCATACCGATCCGCGGTTTGCTTTTTCATTGTTCTCTTCTCTTCAGGAAATGAGAACGTAGCCGAGACTAGTCGGGAATTGGAGTGATGGTTAGAGATGGTGGCTGTAGTAGTCCTCACTATTTTATAAAATAGTGTGATAATAGTTGTAAGACCCAAACTTATTATAAAAAAAATTGAATTTCCTCTATTCATTATCTTGAAATAATAAAGAGTTAATTTGATATAATGCTTTGGTTATGGGTAAAATGTTCAAATTTTGCAAAATAAGCAAGTGGTTATAAAATATTCATTTTTGTCGAGGAATATTTGTTTGGTCGTGGAATATTCTTGTTGTCGGGGAATATTCGTACGACGGCGCAGCCATTTGTGGGCTCCATAACAGAATAACTGTAGGATGAAGAAAATGACAAGTTTTTAAAAATAACGACTTAATTGTTACCGTTAACACTGTTGGATTACCTGGTAGTTAAAAGATAGTAATCGCTGTGGTTTACGCACAAAGAGGTATTACCAGATTGCACAATATTTTTGAATTATTAATTCTGACGTAAGAAGGTACTACTCAATAATAGTTACAGTAATTACTATTCAATATTTTATTTTATTGATTCAATAATTGCTGCGTTGATATTATATATTATTGTTGTTTCAATAATTATCATTGCACAGTATTTCCCATTATTAGATCAATAATTCATATTATTAGAACAATATTATTAGATAGCATTATTGGCAATGACTAAGAAAGTTCTGTCTAGAAAAGGGGTTTGGTCACCTAATTGCATGCCAGTAAGGAGAAATCCTTATCGGAAAGCCCCCTCTTTTCTAGGAACGACCTGGTTATCATAATTGTGATTCTGTAATATTATTTGTGAATAATTAATTATTGATTTATATGATAAGGAAATATTTATTTTATGTGGACATAAATGATGGATAGGAAAATATTTATTTTTTGTGGATATAAATGAAGGAATTAATGCTGAGGTCTTTTATCAATATTTTGTAGGAATGGAGGTATTAAAAATCTTCCGTATATGGATTTCGGGCATTTTTCATTTGGAATTTGGAAAAACTTAAAGCTACAAAGTTGTAGAGAATTTAATTTCCTATGGAATGGACATAAAATTCGTATTTTTTTGATAAAATGTCTATTTATTATGAATTATTAAAGTTTCAAAAATTAAATATTTTTATTAAAATTATGGGTGAGACCCATTTTTGTTTTTTTTTTGAAAATATGTGCTGAAAATTTGTGTTCAAAAGTGGAGGGCTGGTAGGTGGCATGCGTAGAAAATTTTATTAATATTCCAATAAATAGGGTGCTTAGTTAGAATTGAAAATCACACCAGAAACAAGTTTCCAATAAAATAGGGTGCTTAGTTAGAATTGAAAATTACACCAGAAACAAGTTTTCTCTCCATATATATTATCGAGCGTATTTTGTGAGTATTTAGATATTTTTAGAGTTGCTATTCAATGCAGGTTTCCTTCAGCATCATATTCGATATTCCATTCAGAAATATTGTTCTTTTGAGGTAAGGGATATTATTTTCTTTGTAAATGATATTATTTCTTTCAATATCATTATGCTGAAATATTGATATAAATTTTATTGTGAATTTTCTGCCTTTTTGTGTCGGGTTTACTATTCACGTATACGACACTATTCATGTATACGGGACTATTCACAAATATGACACTATTCATCGAAAAATGAAATTTTCTCTTCTTTGTCCCAAATATTTATTATAGTTACTATCTTTGATTGTATCCATGTTTTGATCTTCATTCTTGAATTTTACTCCATTATGGTTTATTATGGAGTATTTTTAAACTTGAATTATCTAAAGTACGAATCTCTAATCTTTGTCCTTTTATCTCACTAGATTCGTTCTCTAAAATGTTTTTCATCATCTTCAGTCTTTAATGGTGATACTTGATGAATATCTTTGGCCTGTAGTGCAAAGATGAATGATTACCTGATGAATATCTTTGGCCCGTAGTGCAAAGATGAACAAGTGTTGAGATGAACATGACCAACTGGTGATACATTAAATATCTTTGGCCCGTAGTTCAAAGATGAATATTTGACGCAAGATGTATATTGATTGATGTTACATGGATAAAATATTGATGATGGACTTTTAAATTCATAGATGATAGTAGATTTCATTATCTGCTTTAACTCTTCTAATGAATTCTTATTTCCGCTGCGAATATTGATCTAAAACTGGTTGTCCATTATATTTTATATGATTTGTTGAAGGCTAACTATAAATTGTTGTTCTTTATCTTAGTCATAATATTCTTTACTGGACTAGTTGAGCTCACCCTTTTTCTTTTTGTTCTATTTTTCTTCTTATGAGGTGAGAATATAGCAGGATCTAGCCGGGGTATGGAGTGATGGTTCTAGAAAGTTGTTTTAGAATTCCTCACTATTTTTGTAAAATAGTGTATCTATAATTGTAATGAGGACTCCTTTTGAGTTTGAATACTGTCTATTAGACAATATTTGTATTTAAACTCACAGTATATGTATTCGTCCTACTACATCTCCTTGGGGTGCTCCTGTTTTATTTGTAAAGAAGAAAGACGGGAGTATGCAACTTTATATTGACTACCGGGAATTGAACTATGTCACCATCAAGAATAGGTATCCTCTACCTCGTATTGATGACCTGTTCGACCAGTTGCAAGGAACACAATTCTTTTCAAAGATCGATCTTCGTTCTGGATATCATCAGCTGAAGATTAAAACTGAGGATATTCCAAAGACTACCTTTAGAACTCGGTACGAGCATTATGAATTCTTAGTCATGTCTTTTGGATTGACTAATGCTCGTACTGCTTTTATGGATATGATGAACCGTGTATTCAAGGAATATTTGGATCAGTTTGTTGTTGTCTTTATTGATGACATCCTCATCTATTCCAAAAGCCATTAAGATCATGAGCACCATTTGAAGCTGGTACTTCAAAGGCTTCGTGATAACAAGCTATATGCCAAGCTGAAGAAATGCGAGTTCTGGCTTAAGGAAGTAGCATTCCTTGGGCACGTGGTTTCAAAACATGGAGTATCTATTGTCCCAGCGAAGATTGAAGCAATACAAAGTTGGGAGCAACCGAAGTCGGTGACCGAAGTACGTAGCTTTCTGGGCTTAGCTGGTTATTATCAGAGATTCGTGGAAGGATTTTCTTGAATTGCTACTCCGTTAACTCAGCTGACTCAGAAAGATACAAAATTCGTATGGAGCGAGGAATGAGAAGAGTTTCCAAGAGCTCAAGAGGAGACTCATTTCGACACCTATTCTAACAATACCATCTAGTTCGGATGGATTTGTTATCTACAACGATGCTACAGGCAAAGGGTTATGATGTGTTCTCATGCAACATGGGAAAGTTATAGCCTATGTCTCGCGACAACTCAAAGAATATGAGAGCAATTATCTTACTCATGATCTGGAGAGCAGCAGTCGTTTTTGCGTTGAAAATCTGGAGACACTACCTGTATAGGGAGAAAGTGGAGATTTATACATATCATAAATGCCTCAAATATTTCTTCACCTAAAAAGAACTCAATATGCGACAACGACGTTGGCTTGAGTTGTTAAAAGATTACGACCATAGCATTTAATATCATCATGGAAAAGAAAACGTTGTAGCTAACGCATTGAGTAGAAGATCGTATGCGGGTACGACTGCGATGTTGTTAACACAAAGACCCATTTTGTACGACTTACAAAGGATGGAGATAGAGTTAAAGGCTCCAAGTACCCACGTGATGATATCAAACATACGAGTAGAACATACTTTAATCGATAAAGTTAAAGCTGCTCAAGCCACAGACCCAGAGATGATACATATGAAGAAGAAAGTACAAGAATGTGTTATTTCAGAAGCAAGAATCGATGAAAAAGGAATACTTCGAGTCAACTCCAGACTTTGCATTCCTAATGATTTTGACTTGAAGCATAGAATCATGATGGAGGCACACAACACACCATTTGCAATACATCCTGGGAGTACCAAAATGTATCATGATCTTAGACATACATTTTGGTGGAGCGATATGAAGAGAGAGATCGCGGAGTTTATCTCGAGGTGTTTAACCTGTCAACGTGTAAAGGCGGAGCATCAAGTGCCAAAGGGCCCATTGCAACCACTTGAGATTCCAAAATGGAAGTGGGAACACATTACTATAGATTTCGTTATGGGTCTTCCCAAGGTTTCTCAAGGTATAGATGCAGTTTGGGTTATTATTGATAGATTAACCAAGTCTGCTCATTTCTTGCCTATACGCGAGACTTATTCCATTGAAAGTCTTGCTCGTATGTACGTGAATGAGATTATGAGATTGCATGGCATGCCAGTATCCATAGTTTCGGATCGTGACCCAAGATTCACTTCACGATTTTGGGTTAGTTTGCAGAAAGCTATAGGCACGAATTTATGATTCAGTTCGGCATACCATCCTCAAACGGACGGGCAATCAGAAAGGACTATTCAGACCCTTAAAGATTTATTAAGACTCTGTGTCCTAGATTTCAAAAGAAGTTGGGATAAGTACTTGCCATTGGTGGAATTCTCCTACAACAATAGTTATCAAGCAAGTATAGGCATTGTGTGACGCCCCCAAAATAGGTATACATCACCCATTCTGAGTTGTCAATACATGGTACAGAAACAACTACAACTTTATTATTACAACAATAATACTATGAGTTTGAATACAAATATTATCTTCTAGACAATATCCAAACTCAAATAAATCCTCATCACATTTATTGATACATTATTTTACAAAAATAGTGAGGACTACTAAACAACTCTCTCTAAAACTTTCATTCCATACCCCGACTCGTACTCGCTATATTCTCGCCTCCTGAGAAGAAAAATGGAACAAAAAAGAAAAGGTTGAGCTCAACTAGCCCAGTAAAGAATATTATGACTAAGATAATATACAACAAATTATCGTTAGTCTTCAACAGGGAAAAATCTAATAGAATACAATAGACAACAAATTTTAAATCAATATTCGCAGCGGAAATAATAATTCATTAGAAGAGTTAAGTAGAGAATGCAAACTACTATCTTCCATGTATGAATTTAAAAGTTCATCGTCTATCTTTTATCCCTGTAACATCAATCAATATATATCTGGAATCACATATTCATCTTTGCACTACGTGCCAAAGATATTCATCGATTAATCATGTTCATCTAAACACTGCTCATCTTTTGCTACTGGTGCCAAAGATATTCATCAAAAATCATTCATCTTTGCACTACAGGCCAAAGATATTCAATAATATCATCATTTAAGACTGAGGATGATGAAAATATTTTTAAAGAAACGAATCCAGTGAAACAAAATGACAAGGATTAAGGATTAAGGATTCGTACTTTGTTTTATCCATGTCCAAAAATACCTCAAAAATAATCATAGTGGTGTAAAATTCAAGAATGATCAAAACATGGATACAATCAAAGCTAGTATCCAGAATAGATATTTTGGACGAAAAGAAAAATTTTCATTTTTCGATGAATAGTGTCGTATTCGTGAATAGTGTCGTATACGTGAATAGTGCCGTATACGTGAATAGTAACTCCAACACCAAAAGTTCCAAATTTGATAAAAACTTCAGATCAATATTTCAACATAATGATATTGAAGAAATAATATCATTACGAAAAAAAAATAATATCCCTTACCTCGAAAGATCAGTACTTCTAGCTGAAACACCGGATATAGGCTATGACTTGGACTTGCACCGTATAGCAATACTCAAAATACTCACAAGAATACGCTCGATAATATAGAGAGAGAAAACTTCAGTTTCTAGTGTGATTTTCAATTCTAACCTAAGCACCCTATTTATAGGAAAATGCTTAGAACACCAAAGCAGAAAATTTAATATAATATTAATATATTATATATAAATTCCTACGCACACAATCTGTGATCTTAATTCAGCCATGCTTGACAACAAATAAGTCTACCAAACAAATCAAAAACGTTTTTATTATTTAAAATAATTAAAACTTCAAAAAATCAATTATTCAGGAATTTCAGAACATCAATAATTCATAATAAATAGCCCTTTTATCGAAAAATTCAATCTCGCTAATTTTATAGGAAATTCAATTCTCTACAACTTTCTTTGATCAAAAAAAGTTTTTCCAAATTCCAAATGTAAATTGACCAAATACACAAACTAAGCGATTTTACAAGCTATAATCAAATTTCAATCGATAAATGGGGTCCAATTTATTATGTTTAACATGTTTTAAATATTTATTGCAACAAAAATACTCTTCCTCCTCGTATACTCATATATCCCATATTTATTGTAAAATATCACCATTATTATATTATTAAAATATAATAATACATTATCTTATCGTAAAAAGATAAATTTCAATTTTCAACAATTGTCACATTAAAATTTTTCTCCATCTATATCCACATAAAATCAATATTTTCCTCATCATATGAATCAATAATTAATTATTCACAAATATAATTACTGAGAATCACAATATTGACAACCGTGCGCCCTCAGGAAAGAGGGGCTTTCCAATAAGAATTTCTCCTTCTTGCTAGCAATTAGGTGACCAAACCTCTCCTTAGATGTAACTTTCTAGACATTGCCAATAATGTTATCTAATAATATTATTCGGATAATATGAATTATTGCTTCGATAATGAAAAATATTGTGTAATGACAATTATTGAAATAACAACAATATAAAATATCAACGCAAAGAATTATTGAATCAATAAAATAAAATACCGAATGCGTAATTAATTCACGTAACCATTATTGAGTAGTGCCTTCTTACGTAAGAATCAATAATTGGTGCAATACTGCAAGTGCTACTTGTGTTTTAACCAATTTAGTATTTTAACAATATTAACAGTAATAACTACGCCGTTATTTTTAAACAACTTATATTTGTCGTTTTCTTCATCCAATCGCTTTCCGTTATGGGGCCCACACATGGCTGCGCCGTCGTCGAATATTCCCGACAATGTACGAATATTCCACGACCAAACGAATATTCCCCGACAACAATGAATATTTTATAACCACTTGCTTATTTTGAAATATTTGCGTATTTTACCCCTAACTATCCACATTAATCAAATCAACCCTTACTATTTCAAAATAATAAATAGAGAAAATTAAATTTCATTAATAATAAGTTGGGGTCTTACAACCTCCCCTCCTTATGAAATTTCGTCCTCGAAATTGACGTACGTACCGGGTGTTTCGAAAAGGTGAGGATACCTCGCTTTCATTTTCGTTTCTAATTCCCAGTCATTTCCTATAGCATGATTCCTCCACAAAACTTTAACTTGTGGTATGACCTTTGCATGCGTGTAGGACATGCTCCTTCCTATCCAAGATCTTGACAGTACCTCCTCATACGTTAAGTCTTCTGGCTATCTCGTCCTGGTTCTAACTCTATAACGTGATTCGGTCTTTCACATATTTACTTAAGTACGAGATATGAAACACATTATGAATACGAGACATACTCGGAGGTAACGCGAGTCTATAGGCTACATTTCCTACTCGGTCAAGAATTTGAAATGGACCAATAAATCGTGGATTGAGCTTTCCTCTCTTCTCAAATCTTGTAACTCCCTTCCATGGAGCAACTCGCAACAATACATGATCCCCTACACTAAATTCCACGTCCTTTCGATGAAGATCCGCATAACTCTTTTGTCGATCTTGTGCCGTTTGTATACGTTGTCGAATTATTTAGATCTTTTTCGTAGTCATACGTACCAACTCGGGTCCCAACAATGTTGCTTCACCCACCTCATCCCAACATATTTGAGAACGACATTTTCGTCCATATAATGCTTCGAATGGAGCCACACCTATACTTGCCTGATAACTGTTGTTGTAGGAGAATTCCACCAATGGTAAATACTTATCCCAACTGCCCTTGAAGTCTAGGACACAGAGTCTTAATAAATCTTCAAGAGTTTGAATAGTCCTCTCTAATTGTCCGTCCGTTTGGGGATGGTATGCCGAACTAAATCGTAAATCCGTGCCCATAGCTTTTTGCAAGCTAACCCAAAATCTTGAAGTGAATCTTGGGTCACGATCCAAAACTATGGATACAGCATGCCATGCAACCTCACAATTTCATTCACGTATATACTAGCAAGACGTTCAAGGAATAAGTCTCCGTGTCGGCAAGAAATGAGCGCACTTGGTTAATCTATCAACAATAACCCAAATAACATTGATGCCTTGAGAAACCGTAGGGAAGACCCGTAACGAAATCCATGGTAATGTGTTCCCACTTCCATTTCGGAATCTCAAGTGGTTGCAACGGACCCTTAGGTACTAGATACTCCGCCTTTACACGCCGGCAAGTTAAACACATTGAGATAAACTTTGCAATCTCTCTCTTCATATTGTTCCACCAAAATGTATGTCAAGATCACGATACATTTTAGTACTTCTAGGATGGATTGCAAATGGTGTATTGTGTGCCTCCATCATAATCTTGTACTTCAAATCGAGTCGTTAGAAACACAAAGTCTAGAGTGGATTCAAGTATTCCTTCTTCATCAATTCTCGCCCTAATAGCTCCTTCTTGTACTTTCTTCTTCATACGCATCATTCCGGGAATTGATTGGTGTCTTGAGCAACCTTAACTTTTTCTATTAAAGTTGGCTCTATCGTATACTTGACATCATTGCACTCGTTCCCCGCATATGATCTTCTACTCAACGCGTCGCCTACCACGTTCGCTTTTCGATGGTATTGAATAATGTGGTCGTAGTCTTTCAATAGCTCGAGCCAACGTCATTGCCGCATGTTGAGTTCTTTTTTTGTGAAGAAATATTTAAGGCTTTTATGGTCCGAATATATCTCCACTTTCTCCCCATATAAATAGTGCCTCCATATCTTTAAGCGCGAAAGATTGCCGCTAACTCTAGATCATGAGTAGGATAATTCCTCTCATACTCTTTGAGTTGTCACGAGGCATAAACTATGACTTTCCCACGCTGCATGAGAACACATCCTAACCCTTTGCACAAGCATCACCAGAGATAACAAATCCATCCGAACCGGATGGTATTGTTAGAACAGTCTTAAAAATAAGTCTCCTCTTAAGCTCTTGGAAACTCTTCTCGCATTCTTCACTCCAAACGAATTTTGTATCCTTCCGAGTTAGTTGGGTTAATGGAGTAGCGATTTGAGAAAACCCTTCCACGAATCTCCGATAATAACCAAATAAGCCCAAAAAATCTACGTGACTTCATCCATTCGACTTTTGGTTGCTCCCAACATTGATTGCTTAAATCTTCGTCGGATCAACAGATACTCCATGTTTTGACACCACGTGCCCAAGAAATGCTACTTCCTCAAGCGTAACTCGCATTTCTTCAATTTGGCATATAGTTGGTTTTCACGAAGCCTTTGGAGTACCAAATTTCAAATGGTGCTCATGATCTTCACGGCTTTTGGAATATATGAGGATGTCATCAATAAAGACAACAACGAATTGATCCAAATATTCCTTGAATACTTTCGGTTCATCATATCCATGAAAGCCGCAGGAGCATTAGTTAGTCCGAAAGACATGACTAAGAATTCATAATGCCCATACCGAGTTCGAAGGCGCCTTTGGAATATCCTCGCCTAATCTTCATTGATGATATCCGAATCGAAGATCGATTTTTGAAAAGAATTGTGCCCTTTGCAAATCGGTCAAACAAGTCATCAATACGAGGTAGAGGATACCTATTCTTGATGGTGACATGGTTCAATTCCCGATAGTCAATACAAAAGTCGCATACTCCCGCTCTTTTCTTCTTTCTTAATAAAACAGGAGCACCCCAAGGAGATGTACTAGGGGCGAATGAAACCGATGTCCAACAATTCACAGAGTTGGACCTTTAACTCCACGAAGTTCAATAGGAGCCATTCGATATGGGGTTTTAGAAATGGGCTTTGTACCGGGTTCAAGATCAATAAAGAATTCAACTTCACGTTCGGGGTAGGCCGGAAGTTCTTCAGAAATACGTCGGAAAGTCAATAACAACAGAATATTATTCAAATTTGACGTGTCTTTATTCAAATCCATAACATGGGCTAAGAAAGCTTGACATACGTTTTTCAATAAACGAATAGCTTTATGATTAGATATGATAGTGATTGATTTTAATGGGTACAACAGGTTGGTTAGGAAGATGAAAACTAACAACCTTACGAAAACAATCAATTTTGGCATGATGAGTAGTTAACCAATCAATCCCTAAAATCACATCAAAAGCAAGTATCTTTAAAGAGATAAGGTCAATGGTAAGGTGATGGTGCCAACTTGAATCAAACAAGATTTATAAACAATGGATGTGATGAAAGTTTCTCCTAACGGAGTTTCCACAGATAGGTCAAAGTCTAATTTCTCCTGAGTCAAGTTTAAATGTTGAGCACATGCGGAGAGATAAATGAATGGGTAGCACCGGTATCAAGTAAGGTATAAACTTAGCAAGAATTTATAAATAGCTTACCCATGATCACCTCGTTTGGGTTTCTCGATTTTGACCAAATCCACAACAAACGCTCTTCCCTAATCGTTGACTTTGTCTTTTTCGGGGACAGATCTTTTGAGTCACCGTCCTCGCATTGAACTAGGTTTTGCTACCGTATAATCTCGAAAGCGATATGTCCTTCCTTTCCACAATTATAGCATACCTTGAACTGCTTGTGGGCGGTTTGACCGATATGTCCCTCTTTTCCGCATTTAGTAGCATATGACCGGTGGTCGTTCTCCTCCCTTAGAACCGATTCTTCGCCGCAAGACCGCTGCCTCTTCACATGGTCGTTGTTAAATCTCCTCTTTTAAAATCTCCTCCTCACTCGCTTCTTCTATTTTCATGGCCATGATTACCACCAGAGTGGTTACCATCTGCTTTCTTTCTCCACCGGTTATCATTATTCTCATTGATCGCTATCTCCGTACGATCCTCGGTTATGGTCCCTTGGTTGAATATTCTCGTTATCTCGTTCTAACAATTGAGCCCTCATTAACAACATCCGAATAGAGAGAAAAAATTTATGAGAAATGAGATATTGTCGTATGCCGGGTTTCAAACCTCTCGTAAACATCCGCGTCATACGTTCCTCATTCTCCACTAAATGAGGTGCAAACTCGGATAACTCGCAAACTTTGCCTCGTCTTCGAGACACCGCTATGTTGTTTTGTTCCAATCGATGAACTCCACTTCCTTCATATGACGCGAACACTTTCGGAAAGTATTTGTCATTAAATAGCTTCAAACGCCTCCCAAGACATGCTTTGAAAAGGTGGATGGGTACGCTTCACGCATCTCCACCAATGGTTTGCCTCGCCACGGAACATAAAGGTGGCGAATGGAACCTTCTGCTCCTCCGTGCATCTCAAGACATCGAATATCTTGGTAATTTGCTTGACCCATGTTTCCGCCATGATCGGATCCGGCTTTCCCTTAAATTCGGGTGGTCCCAACTCTTTGAACCGCTTGTTTGTGACAACCCGTGAATTGCTATCATTTCCTCCCGTATTTTGAACACGATTCTCCCTAGTCCGATTTTGCTTGAATTGTAAAAAACTTCTAAACATCCCTCGCTCATCATCTCGCTTCAATGGTGTTGTTCACAGAGGAACATTGCCACTGTTGCACTTTCTCTTCGTTGGTGAGTACAAAGCGTCTCCACTGGTCTCATTTCCATTGTTAATATTCTCAATCGACATTCTCAAATACCGCCATAAAACAAAGGGTTAATTAAGGAAATCAATATATCACATAATATCCCTATATACTTGACCAACTAACAAATAAGCTTAGGTAGGACACACTAGCGAAGGAATTTACTCGTCTCTCCCCTCCTAGTTCTATTCCCCGATCTCCGCCAGAGATCATATCCCTAAGCTCTGATACCAACTGTGACGCCCCCAAAATAGGTATACATCACCCATTCTGAGTTGTCAATACATGGTACAGAAACAACTACAACTTTATTATTACAACAATAAAACTATGAGTTTGAATACAAATATTATCTTCTAGACAATATCCAAACTCAAATAAATCCTCATCACATTTATTGATACATTATTTTACAAAAATGGTGAGGACTACTAAACAACTCTCTCTAAAACTTTCATTCCATACCCCGACTCGTACTCGCTATATTCTCACCTCCTGAGAAGAAAAATGGAACAAAAAGGAAAAGGGTGAGCTCAACTAGCCCAGTAAAGAATATTATGACTAAGATAATATACAACAAATTATCGTTAGTCTTCAACAGGGAAAAATCTAATAGAATACAATAGACAACAAATTTTAAATCAATATTCGCAATGAAATAATAATTCATTAGAAGAGTTAAGTAGAGAATGCAAACTACTATCTTCCATGTATGAATTTAAAAGTTCATCGCTCATCTTTTATCCCCGTAACATCAATCAATATATATCTCGAATCACATATTCATCTTTGCACTACAGCCAAAGATATTCATCGATTAATCATGTTCATCTAAACACTGCTCATCTTTGCACTACAGCCAAAGATATTCATCGAAATCATTCATCTTTGCACTACTACGGCCCAAAGATATTCAATAATATCATCATTTAAGACTAAGGATGATGAAAATATATTTTTAAAGAAACGAATCCAAAGAAACAAAATGACAAGGATTAAGGATTAAGGATTCGTACTTTGTTTTATCCATGTTCAAAATACCTTAAAAATAATCATAGTGGTGTAAAATTCAAGAATGATCAAAACATGGATACAATCAAAGCTAGTATCCAAATATAGATATTTTGACGAAAAGAAAAATTTTCATTTTTTAGATGAATAGTGTCGTATTCGTGAATAATGTCGATATCGTGAATAGTCTTAGTATCGTGAATAAGTAACTCTCACACACCAAAAGTTCCAAATTTGATAAAAACTTCGTGATCAATATTTCAACATAATGATATTGAAGAAATAATATCATTACTGAAAAAAATAATATCCCTTACCTCGAAAGATCAAGATTTCTAAATTGAAACACCTGGATATAGCTATGACTTGGACTTGCACCAGTATAGCAATACTCAAAATACTCACAAGAATGCGCCGATAATATAGAGAGAAAACTTGATTTCTAAGTGTGATTTTCAATTCTAACCTAAGCACCTATTTATAGGAAAATGCTTTAGAACACCAAAGCGTAAAATTTAATATAATATTAATATATTATATATAAATTCCTACTACACAAAATCATGATCTTAATTCAGCCATGCTTGACAACAAATAAGTCTACCAAACAAATCAAAAACGTTTTTATTATTTAAAATAATTAAAACTTCCAAAAATCAATTATTCAGAATTTGAACATCAATAATTCATAATAAATAGCCTTTTATCGTAAAATTTGAATCTCGCGAATTTTTATAGGAAATTCAATTCTCTACAACTTTACGAAAAAAAGTTTTTCCAAATTCCAAATGTAAATTGACCAAAATACACAAACCAAGCGATTTTACAAGCTATAATCAAATTTCGATCAATAAATGGGGTCCAATCGACATGTTTAACATGTTTTAAATATTTATTGCAACAAAAATACTCTTCCTCCTCGTATACTCATATATCCCACATTTATTGTAAAAATATATCACCATTATTATATTATTAAAATATAATAATACATTATCTTATCGTAAAAAGATAAAATTTCAATTTTCAACAATTGTCACATTAAAATTTTTCTCCATCTATATCCACATAAAATCAATATTTTCCTCATCATATGAATCAATAATTAATTATTCACAAATAATATTACAAAGATCACAATATTGACAACCGTGCGCCTCCCAGGAAAGAGGGGCTTTCCAATAAGAATTTCTCCATCGCACGAATAAGGTGACCAAACCTCTCCTTAGATGTAACTTTCTAGACATTGCCAATAATGTTATCTAATAATATTATTCAGATAATATGAATTATTGCTTCGATAATGAAAAATATTGTGTAATGACAATTATTGAAACAATGAAGAATATAAAATATCAACGCAGCAATTATTGAATCAATAAAATAAAATAATTTGAATAGTAATTATCAGAACCATTATTGAGTAGTGCCTTATTACGTAAGAATCAATAATTGGTGCAATACCGCAGTGCTACTCTTGTGTTTTACCCAATTTAGTATTTTAATAGTATTAACAAAGAATAACTACGCCAGTTATTTTTAAACAACTTATATTTGTCGTTTTCTTCATCCAATCACTTTCCGTTATGGGGCCCACATATGGTCATTGCGCGTCTGCATTTAATATTCTCCGATGAAATCGTAATATTCCACGACCAAATGAATATTCCCGACAACAATGAATATTTTATAACCACTTGCTTATTTTGAAATATTTGCGTATTTTACCCCTAACTATCCACATTAATCAAATCAACCCTTACTATTTCAAAATAATAAATAGAGAAAATTAAATTTCATTAATAATAAGTTGGGGTCTTACACATGGCTCCATTCGAGGCGTTATATGGACGAAAGTGTCGTTCTCTAGTATGGTGGGACGAGGTGGGTGAAGCAACGTTGTTGGGACCAGAATTAGTACGCATGACTACGGAAAAGATTCAAATGATCCGGCGACGTATAAAGACCTCACAAGATTGAAAAAAGAGTTATGCTGATCTTCATCGAAAGGACGTGAAATTTAATATTGGGGATTATGTACTGTTACGAATTGCTCCATGGAAGGGAGTTACAAGATTCGGGAAGAGAGGAAAGCTTAATCCACAATTTGTTGGTCCATTTGAGATTCTTGACCGAATAGGAAATGTGGCCTATAGACTCGTATTACCTCCAAACATGTCTCTTGTTCATAATGTTTTTCACATATCTATGATTCATAAATATGTGAAAGACCCAAACCATATTATTGCGTTAGAACCAGACGACATAGCCGAAGATATAACATACTAGGAGGTACTTGTCAAGATATTGGATAGGAAAGAGCATGTCCTACGAACAAAGGCTATACCACAAGTTAAGGTTATGGAGGAACCACGCTACGGAGGAAATGACTTGGGAGTTGGAATTAGAAATGAAAGCGAGGTACCCTCACCTTTTCGAAACACCAGGTACGTACGTTAATTTCAAGGAAGAAATTTCATAAGAAAGGGAGGTTGTAAGACCTCAACTTATTATAAATAAAATTGAATTTTCTCTATTCATTATCTTGAAATAATAAAGAGTTAATTTGATATAATGCTTTGGTTATGGGTAGAATGTGAAAATTTTGCAAAATAAGCAAGTGGTTATAAAATATTCATTTTTGTCGGGAAATATTCGTTTGGTCGTGGAATATTCTTGTTTTCAGGGAATATTTGTACGACGACGCAGCCATTTGTGGGCTTCCTAATAGAATAATTGTCAGATGAAGAAAATGACAAGTTTAAGTTTTTATAAATAATAGCGTAATTGTTACCGTTAACACTGTTGGATTACCTGGTGGTTAAAATACGATGTATGGCGTGGTTGCAATAAGAGTAGCACCAGCGGTATTGCACAGTATTTTTGAATTATTGATTCTTACGTAAAAAGGCACAACTCAATAATAGTTACAGTAATTACTGTTCAATATTTTATTTTATTGATTCAATAATTGATGCGTTGATATTTTATATTATTGTTGTTTCAATAATTGTCATTACACAGTATTTCCCATTATTAGATCAATAATTCATATTATTTGAATAATATTATTATATAGCATTATTGGCAATGTCTAAGGAAGTTCTGTCTAGAAAAGGGGTTTGGTCACCTAATTGCACGCCAGTAAGGAGAAATCCTTATCAGAAAGCCCCCTTTATCTTGGGAACGACCTAGTTGTCATAATTGTGATTTTGTAATATTATTTGTGAATAATTAATTATTGATTTATATGATAAGAAAATATTTATTTTATGTGGACATAAATGATGGATAGAAAAATATTTATTTTGTGTGGATATAAATGAATGAATTAATGCTGAGGTGTTTTATCACTCTTTTGTCGGAATGGAGGTATTAAAAATCGTCCGTATGTGGATTTCGGGCATTTTTCGTTTGGAATTTAGAAAAACTTAAAGCTACAAAGTTGTAGAGAATTTAATTTCCTATGGAATGGACATAAAATTCATATTTTTTTGATAAAAGGGCTATTTATTATGAATTATTGAAGTTTTGGAAATTAAATATTTTTATTAAAATTATGGGTGGGACCCACTTTTTTTTTTTTGAAAACATGTGCTAAAAATTTATGTTCAAAAGTTGAGGGCTGGTAGGTGGCATGCGTAGAAAATTATATTAATATTTTATTAATTTAGTCTGCTTTGGCATTCTAGCATTTTTGTGACACCCCCAAATCCAGGTAATTCATTCCCACAGGATTTGGTGCTCACTTATCTATAACTATTACATCTAACTACCCATAATAATGGATAAAGACATAATTAAAATACCTTATACAATAATCTCTCCCATTAAAGGGTTACATCGACATCTCAAATTAAATCCCAGGTAATCTAACCTTAAAATTATTACATCAGTTTGCGGAATACAACTTAAAATAAAACGAGTCTTGAAACATAAAACATTTAAATAAAATTCTCATAAGTCTTCATCATTTGGACATCTTGCCCTTGCCTTTGTTAGTCGACGACTCATCAACTTTCTCCACTTTAGCTGCAGTGTTAATTGCAAGAGTGAGCAAACAAATGCTCACTGATATAGAACGTAGCAATGATAATAACATGAAAGTGAACAACGAAAGCTGAATAATAAGGAACTTGTTCTACAAATCAAAATAGAAAACAAGCTTGAACTTTAATTATCTGAGGGTCTTAAGACCACGAACTATGTCCCCGGTACTTGGGTATTATTACCCAACCTTAACAGTCATTTAGACTATACGGACCCTTCTTAACGTACTTAGGGGGATCAACCCTTTGTACCATGTATTGTGCATAAACATCTAAACGTTACATATATAAAATCCCCTATGTTAGGGTTGTTCGTCTCATTTTGGATTTAGAATTTCCACACTAAAGAAAGTTTAGTTTGGAACTAGCTTATCAGTGTTTCTAGAATTTTTAGAACACAATTCAAATATAGATTAATTCAATCAATAAAGGTTGTTTACTACTTGAAGGTTTAATAAAACGATAAAGCTTTGAACGAGGTTATCAAAGTTAAAGATTGAATAACAATAAGATATAATTGAGTAAACATGACATACATGCAAAGCGCTATAGAAGAGTTAAAACAATCTCCCTTGAATAAATGTATTAGAATAATATATGCTATGAATAATAATTAGGAAACTAAATCTCGCTCAATGTAACGAATTAGGTTACATAAGCTTGTAAAAACATACGCAAGATAGGTTAGGCTTTCTCAATTACTTGAACAACAATATTATAGGAATAGAAACTTGCATTCGATATTAAAATAATGAAGTTCGAAAGCTTGCTCAAATGTAAAGAGATAAGGTTTAGAAACTTGCACAAATATAAAAGTAGAGTTAAAGAACTTGCCTT
Source organism: Panax quinquefolius (assembly GCA_020205615.1). NCBI lineage: Eukaryota > Viridiplantae > Streptophyta > Magnoliopsida > Apiales > Araliaceae > Panax > Panax quinquefolius. Next base: position 153,946 of record JAINUW010000556.1, on the reverse strand, counting down.
GCTTGTAAGCTACACAAATGTAAAATAATCCCCAATTACCCTACATACACCATTGAAATCGCAACAACAATTAATTGTATGAATATTAGCTTTTAGGATTTAAACCATCATTTGGGTCATAACCTTAACTTAACATCTAACCATGTAGGTTAACACACTTAACGAATCTGAAATCTCATTGATCAACATAACTTAATCGTTCAACTCCATCTTTCGAAAACATCTCATTTGGTTTCATTTTATAACTTATTTAAATAATTATTTCAAATCTTTACACTTTGCATTTCAACACATTAACATCTGTTATTATATCATGTTTTAACATCATTAACATACACACTAAACTAACACTAGTCCGATATGCCCGACACGCAAAAAAAGCGAGACCTCACTATCTCGATTCAGGTATGGCAATTAATTTAACATCACACACATAGGCTTGGGATTAAGCAATTGCCAGCAAATATGCAATTACACCATTTTGCCTTGCACAACAAGTAGCAATTGCTTGTGTTGTTCGCACAGACGAGACGACAGAAGAACAATAGCGGTTTTTAGCCCGACAAACACAAATTTTACCCATCAAACGGTGATAACAAAATGTAAAATAAATATACCACTAACATAAACATGATTGCTAACATATTCAACCACGTAGTACAATTTAACAACAATTAGAACTATTTTAATTTCTAAATTTTCATGTTTTTCATATAAAACTCCATTTTTGGTAGTCTATCCCAAAAATCATCACTGTGAACTCATTACTTGACCAAATCATTCCATTCAAATTATGTTATGTTCGTATCTCAATGAATTACAACATACAAGCGTCAATTTATAGTTTTATACACAAATTGACCACTAAAATTGATACTTTCTAAGCCATATAATAAGAACATAAACACTGTTATATATAATCTTCTACTACAATCCAATTCTCACGAATTTGATAACTAATATCAAGTATACTTGATGACTAACAGAGTTATGCAAAACTATATGAACATACATACATATCACAATTCACGTGATTTCTAATCACATAGAATATATATATATATATACCGAAACTAAAAGTTAGAATGGAAATAGTTTATACCTTGATTCAAGATGATAAAATCCTTCCTCAACCCTCAACAATTTGCAGAGATTTCACTCAAATTCTCTCTAACCCTCTGTGTTTTCTTCTCTCTCAACTCACCACTAACCTTAGAAAAATAAGATGCGTAGGAAAATATACTGACTCCCACTAACGTCAGTTGAATAAGCCAAAAGGTTTGCGTCGGTTAAAAATAAGCCAAAGGCCACAAGTCCTTGTTTGGCTACCACATATTTTCCCTAAACTAATTTATTTTTATATTATATATATATTATAGTTTCCAATTGTCATTCTTTTAGTTTAGTTAATTTAAATAACTTATAATACTAATAATAAAAATCTTATTATCATTAATAAATAATTATATATCTGATTTAATTAATAAATTAGAAACATCATTATATTTAATTTATTTATTTCCTTTAAATTAATCCATTCATTTAATTTAACTAATTTCTTAAATATTAAGCAAATGATTTAATTTAATTATCTCCTTAAATTAAATCCAACAAATAAAATTATCATTACTCGATTCAATTAACATTAATTAATTTAGCAACTAAATTAATTCATGACAATTCATCAAATATTTATTTTCCTCAATAAATAAATTATTTAAAATATTTATTTAATTCCATAAATATTTAAATTAAATTACAAATTTCTCGATCGTTACATCCTTCCCTCCTTAAAAGGATTCTGTCCCCAGAATCATGACTCGAAAAATTCATTCGTTACATTCTTCCCCCCTTAACAAGATTCTGTCCCCAGAATCGCTATTCAAAATCAAGCAAACAACTGAGGATAATTCTTCATCATAACACTTTCAAGTTCCCACGTAGCTTCTTCAGCATTGTGGTTCATCCAGATTACCTTAACAGAAGGTATCACCTTATTCCTCAGTACTTGCTCTTTTCTGTCAACAATTTGAATAGAGACTTCTTCATATGATAAATCTCTCTCAAATTTTAAGAGCTCATATTCGATAACATGATTATAGTCAGGCTTATATGGTCTCAATACCAAAACATGGAAAGCATTATGAATATGCTCTAACTCCGGAGGTAAAGCTACCTCGTACGCCACTTCGCCAACTCGTCGAAGCACTTCAAAAGGTCCTATAAATCTAGGGCTCAATTTTCCTTTCTTGCCAAATCTAATTTTCCCCTTCCAGGGAGATACTTTCAAGAAAACATAACTACCGACATCGAATTCCCGATTCTGTCGATGTTGATCGGCATATTTCTTCTGTCTATCTTGTGCAGATATTAATCTTGTTCGATTAACCTTGATTATTTAGACAGTCTGTTGTACCAATTCTGGACCCAATAGCTGACGTTCACCAACCTCGTCCCAACATAATGGAGTTCTGCATTTTCTTCCGTATAAGGCTTCGTAAGGCGACATGCCAATACTTGCGTGATAACTATTATTATAAGCAAATTCCACCAATGGCAGATGATCATCCCAATTTCCCTTGAAATCCATGATACATGCTCTTAGCATATCTTCTAGTGTTTGGATGGTTCTCTCACTTTGTCCATCGGTTTGAGGATGGTACGCTATGCTCATTCTCAGTTGTGTCCCCAAGCACTCTTGTAGTCATTTATAGAAATTAGATGTGAAACATGGATCTCTGTCTGATACAATGGACACAGGTACACCGTGTCTTAACATAATTTCCTTCACGTACAGTTTTGCTAACCGATCCAGGGTAAATTGAATCTTGATTGGCAAAAAGTGTGCCGACTTCGTCAGTCGATCGACAATCACCTAGATGGCATCGTAACCTTGTTGAGTCGTTGGAAGACCTACCACAAAATCCATTGTGATATGCTCCCATTTCCATTTAGTTATGTCCAACGGTTGTAACAATCCGCTTAGCCTTTGATGTTCAGCTTTGACTTTCTGACACGTTAAGCATTTCGCCACACACTCAGCCACATCCTTCTTCATATTCGGCCACCAAAAATGATGTTTAAGATCCTGGTACATCTTTGTACTCCCAGGGTGAATCGAATATCTTGAGTTGTGAGCTTCACTCAAAAATTTTTCTTTAACTTCTGGTACTTTCAGAACCCAAATTCTCCCTTTGAATCGAAGTAACTCTTCCGAGTCGATTTTGACTTTGTCTCCCTCACCTTCAGATATCTTCTGTTTTTTCTTTTTGCAGTTTTCATCTTGAAGTTGTGCATTCTTCACCTTATCCACCAACGTTGAACTATTTCCCATCTAGAATAACTTTTCATTGGATTCTGTCGGATATTTAATTTCCAATCCCATCTTAGCCATTTCTGACACTAGCTACTCTTGACCAGTTAACAACATTAACTTCTCCCGTCCCTTCCTACTTAAAGCATCAGCAACAACATTCGCCTTTTTGGGATGATAGAAAATCTCACAGTCATAATCTTTGATCAGCTCCAACCACCTTCTTTGTCGTATGTTCAAATCTTTTTGTGTAAAGATATACATCAGACTTTTATGGTCGGTATATATCTCACACCTCTCCATAAAGATAATGTGTGACGCCCCCAAAATAGGTATACATCACCCATTCTGAGTTGTCAATACATGGTATAGAAACAACTACAACTTTATTATTACAACAGTAAAACTGTGAGTTTAAATACAAATATTATCTTCTAGACAATATTTATACTCAAATAATCCTCATCACATTTATTGATACATTATTTTACAAAAATGGTGAGGACTACTAAACAATCCTTTCTAAAACCTTCATTCCATACCCAGACTTGCATACTCGCTTATATTCTCGCCTCCTAGAAGAATGGAACAAAAGGAAAAGGGTGAGCTCAACTAGCTCAAGAAAGAATATTATGACTAAGATAATATACAACAAATTATCGTTAGTCTTCAACAGGAAAAATTTAATAGAATACAATAGACAACAAGTTTCGGATCAATATTCAAGAAATGAAATAATAATTCATAGAAGAGTTATGTAGAGAATGAAATCTACTATAATCTATGAATTTAACGATCCATCATCAATATTTTATCCTGTAACATCAATCAATATTCATCTCAAATCAAACATTCATCTTTGCACTACTGAGCCAAAGATATTCATCGATCGGTCATGTTCATCTCAACACTGCTCATCTTTGCACTACTGAGCCAAAGATATTCATCGATTAGTCATGTTCATTTAAACACTGCTTCATCTTTGCACTACACGAGCCAAAGATATTCTTCAGAAATCATTCATCTTTGCACTACTGAAGCCAAAGATATTCAATAATATCATCATTTAAGACCGAGGATGATGAAAAATATTTTTAAAGAACGAATCCAAAGAAACAAAATGACAAGGATTAAGGATTAAGGATTAGTACTTTGTTTTATCCATGTCCAACAATACCCCAAAAATAATCACGATGGTGTAAAATTCAAGAATGATCAAAACATGGATACAATCAAAGCTAGTATCCGAATAGATATTTTAGACGAAAAGAAGAAATTTTATTTTTCTATGAATAGTCAGATATCGTGAATAGTCGATATCGTAAATAGTAACTCAAACACCAAAAGATAGAAATTCCACAAAAAAAATCTTCACGCTTCATGAATAGTACTCGTGAATAGTAACTTCGTGAATAGTAACTCATGAATAGTAACTCGTGAATAGTAACTCATGAATAGTAATCCCATATGAAAAGTTCCAAATTTGATAAAAACTTCAGATCAACATTTCAAAGATAATGATATTGAAGAAATAATATCATTACGAAAAAAATAATATCCCTTACCTCAAAGAATCGAGATGCCGGAAGGAAAGGCTCAAGTGATCTTTGAATGAAACTTGTCTTGAACAAAGAACTCTCAAAGTATCTAAATACTCACAAAATACGTTCAATAATATAGAGAGAAAGAGAGAAAACTTTGTTTCGGTGTGATTTTCAATTCTAACTTAGCCTCTATTTATAGGAAAATGTTAGCCTACCAAGCGGACTTGACTCGCTACACGATGGCTTTACACTCGCTACTATTGCCACCCACCACATTTGAAATAAAATTCAGCACATTTCTTCACCAACCACAAGTGGGGCCCACTCAATTCTAGAATTTTCCACCAAAATCAATTATAAACCTAATTTCCTAATCGACACCTCTTAAAATTCATAACAAATCATTCGTGAATTTTAACGGTTCAAAATTTGTGGACATATACTCAACTTATGTATGTATAACATACCCAAAAATTACCACAATCCAACGGTTCGGATTAAAAATTATAACCCCGCAATATATCTCAAAACCCCGATTTAATTTTTAATACCTCCAATCCGATAAAATAATCGATAAAACACCTCAACATAATTTCTTCATTTATAACCACATAAATAAATCCATCATTTATATCCACATAAAATAAATATTTCTTTATCATATGAATCAATAATTAATTATTCACAAATAATATTACGTAATCACAATTATGACAACCACGGCCGCCCTCAGAAAGAGGGGCTTTCAGATAAGGATTTCTCCTTCTTGGCGCAAATTAGGTGACCAAACCTCTCCTTGATGTAACTTTCTAGACATTGCCAATAATGCTATCTAATAATATTATTCAAATAATATGAATTATTGATCCGATAATGGAGATAATGTGCGCAAAGGACAATTATTGAACAATGAATAATATAAAATATCAACGCAAAGAATTATTGAATCAATAAAATAAAATATTGAATAAGAATTCATCGTGAAAATTATTGAGTAGTGCCTTTCACGTAAGGATCAATAATTCAACAATTACGTAATACCGGTAGTGCTATCGTGCAACCACGCCAGATTCATCGTATTTTAACCACCGGGTATTCCAATGATCTTAATTGTAAATAACTACGCCAAGTTATTTTTAACCAACTTATATTTGTCGCTTTTCTTCATCCAATCGCTTTCACATGGGGGCCCACACATGGTCTGCTACTAAATCGCATTTAATATTCCCAAACAATGATTTAATATTCCACGACCAAACGAATATTCCCCGAGCAAAATGAATATTTTATAACCACTTGCTTATTTTGAAATATTTGCGTATTGAACCCTTAACTATCCACATTAATCAAATCAACCCTTACTATTTCAAAATAATAAATAAAGGAAATTCCTTTTTATTTAAAAAATTTCTGGTCTTACAACCTCCCTCCTTATGAAATTTCGTCCTCGAAATTGACGTCACGCACTGGTGTGTTTCAAAAGGTGAGGATACCTCGCTTTCATTTCCGCTTCCAATTCCCGTGTCATTTCCTCTATAGCATGATTCCTCCACAAAACTTTAACTTGTGGTATGACCTTTCTTGGCGTAGGACATGCTCCTTCCTATCCAAGATCTTGACAGTACCTCCTCATACGTTAAGTCTTCTTGCTATCTCGTCTGTTCTAACTCAATAATGTGGTTCGGGTCTTTCACATATTTACTGAAGTACGATATGTGAAACACATTATGAACACGAGACATACTTTGGAGGTAATGCAAGTCTATAGGCTACATTTCCTACTCGGTCAAGAATTTGAAATGGACCAATAAATCGTGGATTGAGTTTTCCTCTCTTCCCAAATCTTGTAACTCCCTTCCATGGAGCAACTCGCAACAATACATGATCCCCTACATTAAATTCCACGTCCTTTTCGATGAAGATCCGCATAACTCTTTTGTCGATCTTGAGCCGTTTGTATATCGTTGTCGAATTATTTGGATCTTTTCGGTAGTCATACATACTAACTTTCGGGTCCCAACAATGTTGCTTCACCCACCTCATCCCAACATATTGGAGAACGACATTTTCGTCCCATATAATGCTTCAATGGAGCCACACCTATACTTGCTCGATAACTGTTGTTGTAGGAGAATTCCACCAATGGTAAATACTTATCCCAACCGCCCTTGAAGTCTCAGGACACGAGTCTTAATAAATCTTCAAGAGTTTGAATAGTCCTCTCGATTGTCCGTCCGTTTGGGGATGATGGTATGTTAAACTAAATCGCAAATCCGTGCCCATAGCTTTTTGCAAAGCTAACCCAAAATCTTGAAGTGAATCTTGGGTCACGATCCAAAACTATGGATACTGGGCATGCCATGCAACCTCACAATCTCATTTACGTACATACTAGCAAGACGTTCAAGTGAATAAGTCTCCGTGATGGCAACAAATGAGCGGACTTGGTTAATCTATCAACAATAACCCAAATAGCATTGATGCCTTGAGAAACCGTAGGAAGACCCGTAATTGAAATCCATGGTAATGTGTTCCCACTTCCATTCCGGAATCTCAAGTGGTTGCAACGGACCCTTAGGTACTAGATGCTCCGCTTTACACGTTAGCAAGTTAAACACATCGAGATAAACTTTGCAATCTCTCTCTTCATATTATTCCACCAAAATGTATGTCAAGATCACGATACATTTTAGTACTTCGAGATGGATTGCAAATGGTGTATTGTGTGCCTCCATCATAATCTTGTACTTCAAATCGTCGTCGTTAGGAACACAAAGTCTAGAGTGGACTCAAGTATTCCTTCTTCATCAATTCTCGCCCTAAATAGCTCCTTCTTGTACTTTCTTCTTCATACGATGTCATTTCAAGATTGGGTGGCTTGAGCAACCTTAACTTTTTCTATTAAAGTTGGCTCTATGCGTATACTTGACATCATCGCACTTTTCGTTCCATATGATCTTCTCTCAATCGTCGTACTACCACGTTAAACTTTACCGGGATGGTATTGAATAGTGTGGTCGTAGTCTTTCAATAGCTCGAGCCAACGTCGCTGCCGCATGTTGAGTTCTTTTTGAGTGAAGAAATATTTAAGGCTTTTATGGTCTGAATATATCTCCACTTTCTCCCCATATAGATAGTGCCTCCATATTTTTAGCGTGAAAACGACTGCTTCCAACTCTAGATCATGAGTAGGATAATTCCTCTCATACTCTTTAAGTTGTCGCGAGGCATAGGCTATGACTTTCCCACGTTGCATGAGAACACATCCTAACCCTTTGCACAAGCATCATCAGAGATAACAAATCCATCCCAACCAGATGGTATTGTTAGAACAGTCTTAAATAAGTCTCCTTTTAAGCTCTTGAAACTCTTCTCGCATTCTTCATTCCAAACGAATTTTTTATCCTTCCGAAGTTAGTGAGTTAATGGAGTAGCGATTCGAGAAAACCCTTCCACGAATCTCCGATAATAACCACTAAAGCCCAAAAAGCTACGTGCTTGATCATCGACTTCGGTTGCTCTAACTTTGTATTGCTTCAATCTTCACGGATCAACAGATACTCCATGTTTTGACACCACATGCCCAAGAAAGGCTACTTCCTCAAGCGAACTCGCATTTCTTCAATTTGGCATATAGTTGGTTTTCGCGAAGCCTTTGGAGTACCGACTTCAAATGGTGCTCATGATCTTCACGACTTTTGGAATATATAAGGATGTCATCAATAAAGACAACAACGAATGATCCAAATATTCCTTGAATACTTTGGTTCATCATATCCATGAAAGCCAGGGAGCATTAGTTAGTCCGAAAGACATGACTAAGAATTCATAATGCCCATACTGAAGTTCTCAAGGCGGTCTTTGGAATATCCTCGATTCTAATTTTCAAATGATGATATCCGAATCGAAGATCGATTTTGAAAAGAATTGTGCCTTTGCAATTGGTCAAACAAGTCATCAATACGAGGTAGAGGATACCTATTCTTGATGGTGACATGGTTCAATTCCGATAGTCAATACAAAGTCGCATACTCCGTCTTTCTTTTTACAAATAAAGCAGAGCACCCCAAGGAGATGTACTAGATCGAATGAAACCGATGTCCAACAATTCCTCGTAGTTGGACCTTTAACTCCTGAAGTTCAATAGGAGCCATTCGATATGGGGTTTTAGAAATGGGCTTTGTACGGTGTTCAAGATCAATAAAGAATTCAACTTCACGTTACGGGGTAGGCCGGGGAAGTTCTTCAGAAAATACGTCGGAAAGTCAATAACAACAGAATATTATTCAAATTTGACGCGTGTCTTTATTCAAATCCATAACATGGGCTAAGAAAGCTTGACATCCGCTTTTCAATAAACGAATAGCTTTATGATTAGATATGACGATGATTGATTTTAATGGTTTAGTTGCTTGAATTCGCATAACAAAGTTGGTTAGGAATATGAAAACTAACAACCTTACGAAAACAATCAATTTTGGCATGATGAGTAGTTAATCAATCAATCCTAAAATCACATCAAAAGCAAGTATCTTTAAAGAGATAAGGTCAGCGGTAAGGTGATGGTGCCAACTTGAATCAAACAAGATTTATAAGCGATGGATGTGATGAAAGTTTCTCCTAACGGAGTTTCCACAGATAGGTCAAAGTCTAATTTCTCCTGAGTCAAGTTTAAACGTTGAGCACATGTAGGAGAGATAAATGAATGGGTAGCCGGGTATCAAGTAAGGTATAAACTTCGCAAGAATTTATAAATAGCTTACCCGTGATCACCTCGTTTGGGTTCCTCGCATTATGACCAATCACAACAAACGCTCTTGGCGGAATCGTTGACTTTGACTTTTACTGGACGATCTTTTGAGTCACCGTCCCCGAACTAGGTTTCGCTTCTGCATACAATCTCGAATGATATGTCCTTCCTTTCCACAACTATAGCATACCTTGAACTGTTGTGGGCAGTTTGGACTGATATGTCCCTCTTTTCCGCATTTGTAGCATATGACCGGTGGTCGTTCTCCTCCCTTAGAACCAGTTGCTGCCGGCATTGTCGTCTTCACATAGTCGTTGTTAAATCTCCTCTTTTTAAAATCTCCTCCTGACTCGCTTCTTCTGTTTTCATGACCATGATTACCACCAGAGTGGTTACCATTTCATCTCTGCTTTCTTTCTCATGCAGTTATCATTATTCATTGTTGATCGCTATCTGCAGTACGATCCACGGTTATGGTCCTCAGTTGGCCGTACTTTCGTTATCTCGCCTAATAATTGAGCCCTGCTTACAACATCTCGGAATAAAGAGAAAGTTTATGAGAAATGAGATCTTGGCGTGCCTTGGTTTCAAACCTCTAAGAAACATCCGCCATCGTTCCTCATTCTCCACCAAATGAGGTGCAAACCTGGATAACTCTGCAAACTTTACCTCGTACTGAGACACCGTCATGTTTTTTTGCTCTAATCTGATGAACTCCACTTCCTTCATATGACGAACACTTTCAGGAAAGTATTTGTCATTAAATAGTCTCTGAAACGTCTCCCAAGACATGCTGAGTGCGTCTGTTTGAGAAGTGTTTGTTTGAGAAGTGTTTGTTTGAGAAGTGTTTGGTTTGACCGCACCATAAATGGCTTCCTACGTACTCCCATTAAAGAGGGGAGATCAGGTCTTTCGTAGTTCAGGCTTGTTGAGCTGAAACCTGAATGACTTGATTTTTGATTTTATGATTTTTTTTCTTTTTGTTGTTTTTTTTACATGCATGAAAAATAAAAAGCATACTGCAAAGGAAGTGATACCATCCCAACATCTTCTGGAACTCACAACTTTATCACCTGGATCTACATCTTTTTGGCTAGTTGGGGCCTGATAGTCCAGTTGTCAGAGGTTGTGTTGCCTTCAAAGCTCGCGACAGAGGTTACTTCTTGGTTTTAAATGTCTTCACTTATGGCCATAACTTGATCGCTTCCTGGTTCAGTACATTCCTCAGGGATGCTTGAGCTAGAGCCATCGTAAAAAGGTATGAAATCTTGATTCTTTGATGGGTTGGTTTCCCCCACAACCTCGCTACCTTTTCCTTCATCTGTTCCTTCACACTTTTCCCGGCCTTGAGAGGATTCGATCATGAAATCTCCCTCAAACTGTTGTCGTATTTCTTGCAAGGAACTTTCCTTTTTTGCTTTTTCTTCCATGGAAAGGATTAGTATTTCCTTCGCATCATCCAAGGTTACAAGATCTAGACTGTGGTTGTCATCTTTGGACCACAGGATGTTGGAGATTGGCGGAGGAACCTCCTTCGGGGATTCCCTTGTCTCTTCTATCATTTCCTGCATTAGGATCACTCCATCTTCTGTTCTTATAGGATTATCGCTCATAGCCTTCACTTCATTTGAGTTGCCTGTCTCAAGTGGACATCTTAAGCTTTTTATTGCCTTTTCACCTTTTTTGGTCATGGGAATTTCTATCTCCAGCTCTCCAATTTCAATGAGATCCTGGATTTTATGTCGCAAAGCCCAACATTCCTCAGTCGTATGTCCAAGTGAGTTAGAATGGTAGAGACATATCTTGGTGGAATCATAGCTCTTTATCTTAGGATTTACAGGAGGTAGCAAGTCAGTAATCCTTCCTTCGCTCATCAGAAAGTGTAGCAGTTCTTCATTGGTTTTGCTTAGAGGGGTGAATTTTCGGACTCTTATGGAGGTTGTTTGATCTTTATTCTTTGAGAGTTCACATTCCCCCAAGTGATTTTTCCGTTGGCGAAGTCTGCTAGCAATTTTATCATCCCCCTTTTCTTGGCCTTCTGATAGTTGAGTGAAGAAATGCCTCGTATATTGATCTTGGCGCACTATCAGCTTAGCTAGCAGATTTACTTGGTTTTGGATCGTCTAATTTTTGAATTACTATGATACCTTCCTCTGAGTTTTCCCACTTTAGTACATTTGTTATGTGCCTTTGGGGGTAGTGCTCTATCCTTCGTAAGCACTTACGAATTGGATACATTTCAGCGCTTCCTGACCCGATTATGTTTACTTCCCCCGTATCATGCTGCAACGGAAGGTTGGTGTTGACATTCTATTTGTCAACGTCGGGATTTTTTGAGTGTCCCTTTTCATTACTTATTCTTTGGTGTTCTCATGTTAATGTGAGATTTGTTTGAAAAAACAAGTGAAAAAGGTCTGACATGTATAATGTCGATGATTTGACTTTAAGAGTCGCCAGTTGGTGTATTTAACTGGTTGCACCAATGTAACCGAAAAAGGTTTGCATATTGACCCAGTGATTTGACACTGCTAGATGGGTCTATGAAACTGAGATTCATTTTGGGTTCGGGGGCTTGATTATGCGGAGGGAAGGTGTTAGGCACCCCCCGACATCCGTGTTACCATGGTGACTGCCACTTTTCAAAGAAATTGTTATATGAATGTGTGTTTGTGTGTGTGTGTGGATCAATGTGCAGTTATTTGAAAGTAGTTCGAGGCCTCATTCGCACCTATATACACAAGTATTGAATTTTATGGAAAAATTCAGTTTTAACCAAGATATAGCAATGAAGTTTTGTAAAGAGGTTTTTTCAAACCCTATGCTCAATAGGAATTGATACATTTTCATACTTCCATTTTATTGTTAAATGTTCAGCTTGTTTGCTTTTATTTTCGAGATGCTAGGTATCTTCGAGAAAATAATATACAGCAGTGCCGAACTCCTTATGGGCATGACAACCATCCAAGGAATTTCGTACACTGTAAATAATGTACAAGCTGCTTATAGCTGAAAAAGTCCATTACGGGAACCGAATCTAGATTCAGTAGACTGAATCTGTGATCACATAATTCCTAGGCTCACATGATACTGCAATTTATATGGAATGCAGTAAGCAGTTATATATTTAAAAGCTCTAAATATATATATACAGACAGGATCAACCACCACGAAGCAACTCCATGGGGGATAGGAAATGTAAATATATAAAAGCGGTAAATATATATATATATATATATATATATATATATATATATATATATATATATATATGACATGATTAACTACCACGGCAAGTAAATTTCTGTGGGACGAAATGTAAATAAAAGGCAGAAAAAGCGATTAAATGCCACAAGTAAACTCCAGCGAGATGAAATGTAAATAAAAGTTGTAAAAAGGCCACAAGTAAACTCCAGTTCTGATAGAAATATAAATATATATATATATATACAAATATATATATATATATATATATATATATATAAAGCAAGAAACGCATAGGATGTGAATCTGTGCTCATCTGATATGTCCCACAACAATTATATATATATATAAAAGCAAGTAAATGCAATGGATGTAAAATCCGTGCTCATCGGATTTGTCCGGACAATAATTATATATATAAGTTTATATATATATATATATATATATATATATATATATATATATAAAAAAGCGAGTAAATGCACTAGGATGTAAAATCCATGCTGCTTGGATATGTCCCATAATAATTATATATATATATATATATATATATATATATATATATATATATATATATATATATATATATATATATATAGCGAAATAAATGCATGGATGTAAAATCTAGGCTCATCGGATATGTCCGACAACAATTATATATATATAGTATATATATATATATATATATATATATATATATATAGCGCGATAAACGCCTCCATCAAGTTCAGGCTCAATCGAGGCATAACTCGATAATGTTAGTCCATATATGAAATATATACATATATAAGTATATATATACAGACATAAATGAAAACCACGGACCGAAGTCCGGGCAAACGCACACAACACGACTGTGTATAGCAGTGTGTGCTAATATGAGAAGAAGGCTTTATAGAATGTGAGAAGGCTTACAATGGGCTGCCAATGTAGACTTCTATGACTCTAGATGGATGAATACTCGGCTCCTGCCGGTAAAAATATGACAAAATATAAGCTAAAAAGTGTTTGAAATAAGACAACACTCAGTTTATGGGGTGTACAAAGCCAATTGGACAGGGCTTCCTCGCTATTTTCTTTCCCAAAATAGGTAGCCCAAGCCCTATATTTATAGAACTACTTGCCGCAGGTGTACCTGTGGCAGCCTCTGTTACACCTGTGGCTGCCCAAACTACCCGAAATTCTGCGGGTCCCGTCGTCTCGACGTACGTGCACTCGTGCAATGTAATGTTCTCTCAAACTTGCAGAACTTCAATCCGAGCATCCAAACGAGGTGTACAAGACCATCTTCGGACTGCTTTTGTCGAGAGTTATGCAATGACATGGTATTTTCCCTTTTTGATTTCAGTATGGGTCCATGACCGAAATTGCATTCTCGGGTTCCCGTCAGGCAATCCGGTGAGCTGGTTCGCGTAATTTTTGCTCCGAAGTTAAGATATGAGTCTTGTGGGACTAATTTTGAATTAATTTGAGTTAACATGAGTGTATTTGATTTGAAGTGAAGTTGAGTTGGCAAAATGATCATTTTGCCCCTCCTGGGGTTATCTCTGATTTTCGCACAGTTGTAGCGGGTTTTTCCCAGGGTTATCATTGAGATGGTCATGCTGTTGACTCAGAATGTACTTAGGGTTATCTCTGAGATTGGAGTTGATGTTGTGGTCCTCCAGGATTACCTCTAGAGTGTTAAAAAGATGTTTTTGCCCTACTGCACAGTTAGTAACAGGAAAAAAAAATTTTGAGTGTCTACAGATGCCCCTCTTTATCATGTTCATGCAATGCAATGGAATGGACATGATAAAGATTAGTAGACACTTGAAACATGACAATGTATTTTTAATGATGCAGATCGCAATGAAGTGAATGTGATGATGAATGTTTACAATGTTTTTCCAAATTGCACATCGCATTTCGCACTTTGCATTTCGCTTTTGGCCAATCGCTCTTCGCAACTCGCATATCGCATTTCATATATCGCAAATCGGAAATCGCAAATCGTAATGTAATGAATGTTATGATGCATGTTTAAAATGTTTTCGCAAATCGCTTTACCTTTACCGGGGATTGCTGATGCCTATGCTGGTGTTGACTACAATGGCTTGGCTTTTTGTCGGTGCCACTAATTCCTGTTTGATGAAGAGAAATTGAGACGTCGTCGATGCATACGCTGGTAGTTTACAATGGTGCCTACCCTGATGGTAGTTTAATAATAGATTATACCCTGCTGGTAGTTGACATCGCCCAACTATTTTGGTTCCCACTCGAACGGTAGTATACAAAGCTTTCATCGCTAAACTGTCTTAAAGTTGCACTAAATTGATGCCAATAGTATTGAATACCGGATCTTCCAATACCTTCGCAGAGGTAAGATTCAAAGGTTTTCTTCACCAGAATCTGCCTGATGTGACGCTTGATAGAGATGTATATTGATGTAGCGAATTTGCACACGTACAGATCACGCATGATGTGATGATCTAGATTTTCTTAAGAGCCTATTGTTCTAGATTGATGCAAATTGTAATTTGTATGGAGTAAAAAAAATTTTCTCACCTTTTTTGAGGTGATTTGGAGTTTCCTTTCGCTGTTGGGTGCTTGTGCCCCATTTCTTTGAACATTTAATTTGCAACCCGGCTGAACTGATGACCTGAATGCCATGATATCCCTGGAGGGTGCCGTCTGTACTTTCGCTGCCAAACTTTGAACTTTAGTATAGAGGCCTCAACTTATGAGGATTTGGCACAAATTGATGGTGTAGATTTCATTCACCAGACCCTTTGTCATTGGGCTTCTGCTCTTAAGTTAAGAACTTTTTAGGGGCAAGCTAATGTTGCCATGATTTCTTTCAGGAGTTTTCCTTCTTTTGATAAGAGGTTTGATCCCGCCTTAAAATCCTTCACTTTCCTGGAATCGAAAAATGCCCCAGTCCTTTCGCATACTGATGTCAGGGATTCATACGAGAAACTCTCTTTGTTGATGAAGTCGCAAGTGAATAATATCCAAATCGCTAATGAGCTGATGTGAGGGAAGCTTTGATGATGATGGACCATGCTGATGGTGTTGACTGGGGCATTTTCCTCTTTAAGATGTTTGATAAATGCCCCAGTGTTGAGTTGTCGTTGTTTTCGAGATTGCCCAAGTCTTGTTGTAGTGGTCGCAATATCGGGTTGTCATCGATTTTGAAATTGCCCCAGCCTTGCTTGTTGTCTGGGATAGTCGCTTGGACAGATGGGCTGATAAGATGCTGAGATCGCAAGAGACTTTTTCCTCTGTACCAGATGGTGAACAAGTATAGGACTTGGATTTTGATGCCTTCAATCATTATTCCTGACTTGTTATAGCAATCGATCTTGATTTTCTTTTAATTTGATGAAGACTCATGATTAAGGGTGTCGAATTTTTGAAGGTCCTCGCTGCTGGTTGTCTTGGCATATCGCTATTTCTTCTTTTCTGGGATTTATGCCATATTTGATGGAATGACATTGTAGTGTTGTTGGGTCTTCTCCACATAGGTCGTTAACTTGGAAGGTCATTCTTGGGATTGACGTTTGGATTTGGACATTTCTATTGAGGGTCAGACCGCACCACTGGTGGTTGCCTACGTACTCCCGTTAGTGTGGGAGATCAGGTATGCGTAGTTCCTACTTGATAAGATAAACGGTTTGAAAAGTGTTTGTTTGAGAAGCGTTTATTTGAGAAGTGTTTGGTTTGGGTTTTTTTGGGGTTTTTTTTAATTTGACCGCACCATAAATGGCTGCCTACGTACTCCCATTGAAGAGGGGAGATCAGGTCTTTCGTAGTTCAGGCTTGATGAGCTGAAACCTGAATGATTTGATTTTTGATTTTTTTTTCTTTTTGTTATTTTTTCTTTTTTTTTCTATACATGAATGGAAAAAAAAGTATACTGCGAAGGAAGTGATACCGTCCCAACATCTTCTGGAACTCACAATTTTATCCGCTGGATCTACATCTTTTTGGCTAGTTGAGGCCTGATAGTCCAGTCGTCAGTGGCTGTGTTGCCTTCAAGGCTTGCGACAAAGGTTACTTCTTGGCTTTGAATGTCTTCACTTATGGCCATAACTTGATCGCTTCCTAGTTCAATACATTCTTCAGGGATGCTTGAGCTGGACCCATCGCAAAAAGGTATAAAATCTTCATTCTTGGATGGGTTGGTTTCCCCGACAACCTCACCACCTTTTCCTTTATCTGTTCCCTCACGCTTTTCCTGGGCTTGAGAGGATTCGACCATGAAATCTCCATCGAACTGGTGTCGCATTTCTTACAAAAAACTTTCCTTTTTTGGTTTTTCTTCCTTGGAAAGGATTAGTATTTCCTCCGCATCATCCAAGGTGATAAAATCAGGAACGTGGGTGTTATCCTTGAACCACATGAAGTTTGATGTTGGCGAAGGAACCTCTTTCGGGGATTCCCTAGTCTCTTCTATCATTTCCTGCATTAGGATCGCTCCATCTTGTGTTCTGCCAGGATTATTGCTCATAGCCTTCACTTCATTTGAGCTTCCTGTCTCAAGTGGACAACTTAATCTTTTTATTTCCTTTTCGCCTTTTTTGGTCATGGGAATTTCTATCTCCAGCTCTCCATTTTCAATGAGATCCTGGATTTTATGTCGCAAAGCCCAACATTCCTTAGTTGTATGTCCAAGTGAGTTAGAATGGTAGAGACATATCTTTGTGGAATCATAGCTCTTTATCTTGGGATTTATAGGAGGTAGCAACTCAGTAATCCTTCCTTCGCTCATCAGAAAGTGTAGCATTTCTTCATTGGATTTTCTTAGAGGGGTGAATTTTTGGACACTTGTAGAGGTTGTTTGATCTTTCTTCTTTGAGAGTTTGCATTCCCCCAAGCGATTTTTCCATTGGCGAGGTCTACTAGCAATTTTATCATCCCCCTTTTCTTAGCCCTTCTGATAGTTAAGTGAAGAAATGCCTCGTATCCTGATGTTGGCGCACTATTAGCTTAGCTAGCAGATTTACTTGGTTATGGATCGTCTCTATTTTTGCATTACTATGATACCTTCCTCCGATTTTTCCCACTTTAGGACATTTGTTTTGTGCCTTTGGGGGTAGTCCTCTATCCTTCGTATGCACTTATGAATTGGATACATGTCAGCGCTTCCTCACGCGATCATGTTTACTTCCCCTATATCATGCTACAATGGAAGGTTGGTGTTGACATTCTGTTGATCAGATTTTGAATTTTAAGCTTTAAGGACCAACAATCTTCTCTATCATGTCCTGGAGACCCTGAGTGGTAAGCACGTCTTTGGCTTGGATTATATCTTTTGCTCCCTGGTTCTAGAGGTGGAGCCAGTTCGGTAATTTTCTTGTGATCCATTAATATCGCCAAGACATGTTTAAGGGAATCGCCTAGGGGAGTGAACACCCGATTTTTCGTTCTTTCAAATTTTCTTTTCCTATCTGGGTATTGGTTGAACGCAGCCTGTTATTGAGATGGCAGATTGTCTTGTATTTTCCGAATAGGGGGACTATAGGTTGGTCTCCTAACTTGCCCATGTACAACAAGGGATACATCTTCATTGCCTTTATCGGGTACACCTTTAGGATCGCTCGCATACTTGCTCGTCTGTATATGCTTGGCGACTGCTTCCAAAGTAGTGAAGTCTTTAATCTTGCCTGCTTTAAGGCCCATCTCTGCCATTTCACTGTGTTTGATCATTTCCGAGAATGGCTTTCCTATGCCTGCTAGGATCCTCTCGTAGTACGGAGCCTCTTGGATATCAATAAATGTCATCACCATCTCAGCTTCTGTCATTGATGGAATGACTTGCGCTGCGAGATGTCTCCACCATTGGGCATATTCTCAGAAAGATTCACTACTTTGCTTTTTGACTTTAGTCACTTGGTATCGATCCGGCGCCATTTGTGACAGAAAACTGTACTGATTTAGAAAGGCGTGGGCTAATGATTGGGTAATATACCCAAGAATCGAATATACTTGGGCTTAGATTAGTGTATTCTCGAGTCTTGTAGTAGCATTTTTACTGTGTTTATGTTTTGATTTGCAGGTTTGGGAGCGGTGAGAACACTTGGGAGAATTTGAGCTAAAACAGGGAATGATTGGCACTTTTTATTTCATTTGCCTTTTCGTTTAATCGCTTCAATTGGTGTTTGTTTGAAGCCTAATTGAATTTGGATTGCTATAGTTGGATAAGTGAAGTATATAAGGATTATTTTTATTGGAGTAGGGACTCTTCTACACAATCGGGAGGTCGATCAAGGAGCTAAGGAGAATTTGAAGAATTTACTTGGAGTTCTTCTTCTTCTTTATTCTTTCAACTTGTGTAATTCATTAAGGATGGTTTTTCAAATATTGTTGGTTTTAATTTTCATTATGAACTAATTTCTTTAATTAAGATTCCAATTGAACCTTTTATGATTATGAATTGATTATTTGATTTATTCCAATTATTTATGTTGAAGTGAATTGTTCATCTTGTCTTGAGCTTATTGACTAATTATCTGGCCAATAATTACCTTGTTACTCTAGAAAGAATTCAAAGAGGAATTCTAAGGTTAGAACTGGGCATGATGACATATGACTTAGTTATTTGCACAATGAATAATTAGGTTTGTGAATAGAATGGAAATATCTCTTCGCTGCATGTAACACATAAGGAATTGGGATTGTAAAGAGTTTAATTCAATTATTTTGCATAGGAATATAGCAAAATTAATATAGGTTAAATAGAAGGCAATTAATCACTTGGAAAAGGACTTTTGGCACTTGAGAATTCCTGTTAACAATTCAGTAGACATAATAATTAGGATAATTGGATAATTGATTTATAGTTCATAATTGGGGGTATTGGAGTCTTAATCCTTATTTACCTAAATTCAATCAAATCTTAGTTTTTCTTATTTGCTTTCTTTTAGACTAATCTCTTTTAAGTTGTTTAATTTAATTTTCTTAATTTGAAAAATCATAATTATCGGTTGTTTAAATAAAATTAGTTTGATATAAGAATTAGTAGTTGGTAATTTTATTAATTAATTCTTTCGTGGATCGATACTCTCTATCTTATCACTTTATTACTTGTTGACCGTGTATACTTGCACGCTTGCATTGATTGCAAAATCGATCAACAAGTTTTTTAAGCGCCATCATCGGGGATTCTTTATTAGTATTAATTCCATATTAGTTATAATCAATTCGGTCTTAATTTAAACGTTAATTATTTTTCTTCAGTATTTGCAAGAATTTTTTGTGAGTGTATGCACACTAGATCAAGGGCTAAAAAGGAACTTTTTCCTTATACTGGACGATATTGAAAGGAAGTTCCGAAAATTGCAAATATAGTAGCAAAGGTCACCCGTGGAAGAAGAATCTGCGTAACAAGAATTTCCAAAGAAACATGGCAGGAAACAACCAAAATCACTTAGGGACTATGCCATGCCGAATGTCACGGATATACAATGAGTATTAGGAGGCCAACGATCAATGCTAATAGATTTTGAGATTAAACCGAACAATTCAGATGCTTCGTATACATGTCATTTTGGGGGTAGTTCGATAGATGATCCTAATGAGCATATTTTAAGTTTCTTGAAGTTTCATGACACCTTCAAATTTAACAATGTATCGGAAGATGCTACAAGGTTGAGGATGTTCCCGTTTACCTTGAAAGACAAAGCGTGAAGTTGGCTACATTCTCAGCCTCTTGGCTCAATCACCACTTGGGACGACTTAGCTCAAAAATTTCTAGCTAAGTTTTTCCCACCAGCGAAGTCGGAAAAACTACATAACGATATACACACTTTCGCACAATTTGATTCAGAATCGTTATATGAGGCGTGAAAAGGTTTAAGGATATGTCTCAGTAAGTGCCCACACCACGGAATTCCGCAGAAGATGCAAAGCTTAGGGATATTTTGTGATGGTTTGCACGCGTCCACGAGGGCTAGTATTGATGCAGCAATAGGGGGAGCGATCATGTCTAAGAGTTTTGATGAGGCATATCAATTTGTTAGAGACAATGGCCACTAACAACTATCAAGGCCCATGACTAGGTCTAATCCTCCAAAACAATGGAAAGTATGACGAGATTCGATGACAAAGATTAATAAAGACAAGTGGCCGCAGAATGGCTAAGCAGATGGAAATATGGCGTCCCACAATCCACACAAGCAGTAGCGATGGTTTGTGAATTATGTGTCAGGGGTCATGCTACGGATCAATGTGCCATAAATCCTAATCAAGACAAATTTGTAGGAGCTATAGCTCGGCCTACCCAAATTTATCCGAATCAAAACGCATATAATCCGGGTTGGAGAAATCATCCGGGGTTTTCATGGAGTAACAACCAAGCTCAAGCTCAAGCTCAAGCGCCGAGACAACAAAACACATCCGGGTTTCAAAATCAGACTCAACAACAATCAGAGAGGAAATCAAGTTTGGAAGAAACCTTGGAGAGATTTATTAAAGCTTTTGAACAGAAACACGAGGAACATGAAAAGAAATTTAATCAAACAGAGCTGAATATGCAAAGCCTAAGTGTGTCGATCAAGAATCTGGAAAATCAAGTGGGGCAGATAGCGCATACACTTAATAACCAACCACTTGGAACACTTCCGAGTGACACAGAGAAAAATCCAAGCAGAGATGAGCATTGTAAGGCTGTAACGCTACGAAGTGGAAAGAATTTACAAGAGACAGTCACGGATAGGGAAAAGAGGGACAACACAACAAGTGAAACAGAGGAAGTGGTGGACACCGAAAAACGTCAAGATGAGACCTTACAACAGAAAGATTCGGAACCAACCATCACAATGCCTCCCATACCGTATCCGCAGAGGTTTCAGAAATCCAAGTTAGATAAGAAATTTTCACGATTCTTAGGTATTTTCAAAAAAATGCATATCAACATCCCCTTTGTCGAAGCCTTGGAACAAATGCCGAGTTATGCCTAGTTTATGAAGGAGGTTTTGTCGAGGAAGAGGAAATTGGGTGAGTTTGAG
The DNA here is from genome assembly GCA_020205615.1 of Panax quinquefolius. Classification (NCBI taxonomy): domain Eukaryota; kingdom Viridiplantae; phylum Streptophyta; class Magnoliopsida; order Apiales; family Araliaceae; genus Panax; species Panax quinquefolius. The sequence continues at coordinate 132,148 of JAINUW010000556.1, read as the reverse complement.
ACAAGAGGATTGATCAAGAATGCATCATGATCATTCAAAATAAGTTACCACCGGGCTTAAGGATCCGTAGCTTTAATATACCACCATGAAATTGGAAACGCTTTTTGCAGCATCAGTGTGATTTGGGGCCAATATAAATTTGATGCCATTATCCGCTCTATAGCCGCTTTGACTTCAGCTCATGCGATCGACAAATATCAATTTAAAATTGGCGATAGATCGCTTATATATCCACGAGGTATTGTTGAGGATGTTTTAGTTAAAGTGGATAAATTCATCTTCCCCGGGGACTTCTTTATTTTGATTGTGAAGTGATGACAAAAATTCCAATAATTCTTGGGCGACCATTCTTAGCAACCAAGCGCGTAACTTTGATTGATGTGCAAAAGGTGAATTGACGATGCGGGTGGAAGATCAACAGGTCACCTTTAACGTTTTCAAGTCAATGTCCTATCCGAAAGAAAAAGGTGAGTGTATGCGGGTTGATATCATGGAGGAATTGATTAATCACAAGTTCAGTGGAAATTATTCGGAGGACCCGCTTGAATCCATTTTTCTCGGGGACAGATGACTGCAGTATTAAAGAGGACATTGAGTATGCCAAATGGTTAGATACAACATCTGTCTTTTGAAAAAGCAATCAATCATTCGACACCCTTGAGAGGCCCGAAACGGAAGGTAAAAAGTTTAAACCCTTGATAGAAGAGCCACTTGTGCTGGAATTAAAGCCACTACCATCTCATCTATAGTATGCTTATTTGGGAAAAGATGCCACCTTACCAGTGATTGTTTCGACGGAGTTAACTAACACGCAAAAGGAGAAACTGTTACGGGTCTTGCGAGAGTTAAAAACAACAATTGGGTGGACTATAGCGGACATTCGAGGTATTAGCCCATCATTCTGTATGCATAAGATTTTAATGGAAGAGGGGGCAAAACCAACCATTGAGATGCAAAGAAGGCTAAACCCCATTATGAAGGATGTGGTGAAAAAGGAGATTATAAAGTGGTTGGATGCCGACATTATTTACCCTATCTCGGATAGCTCATAGGTAAGTCCTGTACAATGTGTACCAAAGAAAGGGGGTATGACAGTGGTGAAGAATGAAGCTAATGAGCTCATCCCTACTAGAACATTTACAGGATGGAGAGCATGTATGGACTACCGCAAGCTGAATAAAGCCACACGCAAGGATCACTTCCCTTTACCGTTAATTGATTAAATGTTGGATAGGCTAGCGGGACATCAGTTCTATTATCTTCTAGATGGATATTCTGGGTAAAATCAAATTGCCATAGCACCGAAGGATCAAGAGAAGACTAAATTCACATGCCCATACTTGCACGCTTGCATTCCTAGCAGTATGTCCTTTGGTTTATGTAATGCGCCAAAGAACCTTTCAACGGTGCATGATGGCGATCTTCTCCGATATGGTCGAGCAAAATTTGGAGGTATTTATGGACGATTTTTCTGTGTTCGGTGATAGCTTTGATCTATGTTTGAAAAATCTGATTTTAGTGTTGAAACGATGCGTGAGACTAATCTGTTCTTAATCTAGGAAAATGTCACTTCATGGTGAAAGAAGGGATTATTCTGGGCATAAGGTTTCGCAGCAGGTTAGAGGTGGACAAAGCGAAGATTGAGACAATTGAGAAATTACCTCCTCCATCATCTCGTGAAGGGAATCCGAGCTTCTTGGGACATGAGGGTTTCTACAGACGCTTCATTAAAGATTTTTCCAAAATATCAAAACCCTTATGTTCCCTGTTGGAGAAAGACGTTCCTTTCAAGATGGATCAGTCATGTATTGAGGCATTTGAGGTTCTAAAGAAGAAATTGGTATCTGCTCCGATTATTGTGGTGCCCGATTAGACTTTACCATTCGAATTAATGTGCGACGCTAGTGACTAAGCAGTTGGAGCAGTATTGGGACAACGTCATGACAAGATTTTTCACACAATATACTATTCCAGCAAGACGTTGACGGACGCCCAATTAAACTACACAACCACCAAAAAAGAATTACTTGCCGTTGTATTCACCTTCGACAAATTCAGAGCATATCTCATTGGGACAAAGGTAATTGTCTACACGGATCATTCTGCCATCAAATATTTGATTGAGAAGAAGGATGCTAAACCGCGGTTAATATGACGGGATAGAAAAGGTACCGAAAATCAGGTGGCGGATCATCTTTCTCGGTTGAAAAACGTGGAGGTGCAGAATAAAGACAACATAATGATCAATGAGAAATTGCTGGATGAACAACTTCTCTGAGTAACCACAATACTTCCTTGGTATGCTGATTATGTGAATTACGTGGTTGCTAAGGTATTACCACCGAATTTGAACTCACAGCAACGTAAGAAGTTCCTCCTTGACGTGAAACAATATTATTGGGATGAACCATTTCGCTTAAGGCCCATGCGATCAAATGATTAGACGTTGTGTGCCACATGAAGAGATGGACAACATATCGGGTCATCACCACTCATCGATTATGGAGGCCATTATTTCGGTGATCGAACAAACAGCCCAAGGTGTTACAATCGAGATTTTTCCGCCTTCTCTGTTCAAAGATGCGCACTTCTACGTGTCAAGTGTGATCGATGCAACGCAACGCCAGTAGGTAATATCTCCAAGCGCAATGAAATGCCACTCAACTCAATTTTGGAGGTAGAACTGCTCGACGATGGGGAATTGATTTTATGGGACCTTTCCCATCATCTTTCAATAATCAAGACATTTTGTCAAGGCGGTCGATTATGTTTCCAAATGGGTAGAAGCCGCAGCATTTCCCATGAATGATGCCAACGTGGTCCTCCGATTCTTAAAGAAAAACATCTTCACACGATTTGGGATGCCGAGGGCGATAATAAGTGATGAGGGAACTCACTTCTGTAACAAATAGGTCACAAAATTGCTTATAAAGTATGGGGTTCATCATAAAATTGCTGCCACATATCATCCCCAAACCAATGGTCAAGTAGAGGTCTCGAATAGGGAGGTCAAGCAAATTCTAGAAAAAGTTGTCAATCCGTCACGAAAAGATTGGTCCTTGCGTCTTGATAATGCTCTATGGGCATATCAAACAACATATAAGAATCCGATCGGCATGTTACCTTATCGAATGGTTTACGAAAAGGCGTGTCACCTCCCAGTTGAACTAGAACACAGTGCACACTGGGCCATTCGGAAACTGAATTTTGATCTCCAAGCAGCGAGTGAGAAAAAGTTACTATAGTTAAACGAGATGGATGAATTTTGGTTCAACGCGTATGAGAATGCAAAACTCTACAAGGAGAAGGTCAAAGCCTGGATGATAAGAAAATTATTGATCGAACATTCGAACCGGGCCAACAAGTCTTGTTTTTCAACTCTCGACTGCGTTTATTTCCTAGGAAATTGAAATCCCGGTGGTCTGGGCCATTCGTGATTATATCTATCGCCCCACACGGAAACATTGAGGTCGAAGAATCGAATTCAAAACAAAAATTTAAGGTAAACGATCAACGACTGAAACATTACTGGACTGGACCCATCGAACGTCAATCCACAGTCATGTACCTCTCTGAACCAGTGGACAATTGAGCACAACAGGAAAGTCGGGCTGACAACTATAAATCAAGCGCTTTGGGGAGGTAACCCCATGTGTCTAGTTTAAGTTGCTTTTAGTAGTTAATTTTATTTAATTTCCTGATATGCTTTCATGGTTTAATAATTTTCTTGTTTACTTCTAGCCCAATACACAAGCGTTCGAGGATAAAGACAAGTCAAACAACTTGGCCAACCGTAAAAAGGAACGAGAGATCGACAAAAAATACCCTGCGCGCTCAAGCTTCAAAAAAACCAGCGCCTCGGCCGGAGGTTTTAGAATCCCTGATGCACAACACCCCGACACTGACTTTCTATACAATTACAGCGCCCCGACGCTAGATCTCACCATCACGCCCTGATGGCCAGCGCCCCGACACTCTTATTAGGCTAAATCTCAGCGCCCCAGCGGTGAGGGTGAGAATTAGAAACCTATTTGAGTTCAACTTCTCAGTTTCCCACTTCAACTATCCACTTTCCTCACACGTTTCCATTACTCGTATGGTAACTGATCTAAACACTTGCATATAACTTTCCAATCCAAACACAACTCTACATATCAAATTGGGAGTTCCCTTCACAAAACAATTTTCATCTATCATCTCTATTGCAAAGGTACGTATGTAATTACATTCAAGTTGTGATAGAACTACATCCGGTGATTTGTGACAACGATAAATAAGACTTTCATCCTCTTTGCATTTGATTCTCTTGTATTGCATGCGTGTGAATCATGATTGTTGTGCACAAATTTTGGATAGAATATCCTACATATGTGTGATTTCATACAAGGGGCTTGAATTGGTAGAAAACTAGAATGATCCAAAGCAATATATGAACTACACACATAGTGTTTGATTGTTTGTCTGACTCACTAAAGAAGGCTAAACACACACAAAGCAATATCCTGATTGTATTTGCATGTACTTGCATTTACCAAATGTTTAGTCTACATCGTTGTGCAGACCCAATAAAGATATCTGGACGGTTACCATAGACTTATTTCACGTTAAATCTTATGGGCCTGTCACACACAACACTACCCATACACTGAATTTACTTACCATATTTTCACCCCAACACTATGGGTTCACTGTCATACATATATATAACTTTTGAGGGGGGCTAACCGGTATTTTTGCATGTGTGTGATCATATTGCTTTACATGACTTATCTCTTGGACATATCTTGTGTTCCTTTGCAATTTGTAGAGTTTAAATAATACTTGCGCTTAATCGTTACAAGTTCGAATATCATGCTATTATGTGTCATGCCTCAACCCCAACCATGTACTCAAAGTACACATATATTATAAAGTTTGGGGGTAGTGTCATGAATACGGTTATCCAAACTAGAATTCTATCCAATGCTAATATATGTGTATGTCTTTCCTTGCAGAATTCTCTACATGGCATCAAAACGTCAACGAGGAGAAGGTTTTGGTTCCGCCTCAGCTTCGCCCAAATTTGATAATCGATGATTTGTCTCCGCTGAGGCACAGGAACACTACAACAAGATGGCTACCCGATCTCTCATCCCCGAACGAGGTTTAAGGCCCGACCATTCCAAAGACGGGGACATAGCGGTCATGATAGCTGAAAGAAATTGGTTCACACTCACCGAGTAGCCCGATCCAGCGGTGATTGCAATCGTCAAAGAGTTCTACCCCAACGTGCCCAAGCACTACCATTATGGGGTGTTTGTGAGGGGCAAAACAGTTGAAATTGGCGAGGAGGACATAAACGGGTATTATCAACTGCCATTAGAGGGCCTGAATGATGAGTATGCATGACTTGTGAGTGATGTGCCGGACTATAAGAAGATAATTCGTGAACTGTGTCAACCGGGCACCACATGGACCGTGTATGAGCGTGGTAGCATGATTTTTCCGCTGTCTCACCTCAGTCTATATGGAAAGGCATGGTACGCCTTTGTTTGTGCCAAACTAATATCGTGCACGCATGTTAGCCACATCACCAGAGAAAGGGCTGTGGTACTATATTCAATTATACAAGGCCTAAAGATTGATGTTGGCCACCTTATTCAGAAGTCCACTCTCCGAGCATCATGACGAGGGACCATAGGAGGGTTACCACATCCATCTCTCATCTGCGTTTTGAGTGCTAAGTTTGGAGTAAAATGGAAATCTGATGACATGATTCAAACGCCTATGCCCGTTTTGGACCACAAGTTGATCAGCAGGTATAAAGTGTGGACAGGTGGGGCAAACCACCCTAGGGGATCGGGATTCATAATCCCCCAAGTTGAAGCAACACAAGCTCCACCACCTCAGGCTCCACCAACTTATGGACCTTCCTCCGCAGCTCACCGTGGTGTGGTCCTAGAAGCAGTCCAACATGAGATACACGGATGATTCTATAATCTCGAAGCCCAAAATGTTCGCTTATCTGAACGTCAAGATGTGATCTACAAGTACTTGGTTAACCATTTTTTATGTTCTTGAATGCTATGAATGCCCAAATTGCTTTCGGTGTTAATCTCAACCGCCCCCCACCGCCCCAATTCTTCTTGTGTTTCCCCCTTCTGATCAAGAGATGAACGAGGATGAGGATGCTCCACCCGAGGAATAAGCTCTTTAGGGAAGTCCTCTGTTTTATATTATTTTATCTTTCGCATGAGGACATTGCTCTAGATAAGTTTGGGGGTAGTTTATTTTCATTTGCATTATTAGGTTGTTATTGTTAATAGTTTGTGGATGCTTTGAATTGTTATTAATGTTGCATTTAGGATTGCATGTTAATTCCAGCCTTTGATAGTACGTATGTTTGGGGCTAATGATGAAATTAAAAATTTTGCATGAAAAGTTTTAGTAAGGATTGTTAAGCTAGTGATATGATTGTCTTGACATGATTTAAATCTTTATCTGTTTGACACTGATATTATAAGGATATCACATTTTAAAAAATGACCATGTTGGCTATGATAGTTTAAATGGATAGATAATAGAGTTCTAAAGGATGAATGCTAGTGAAATGAAGGAATAAGTTAAATAGCTAGTGAAGGCTGAATTTAGATATGAACTCAAGTTTGGGGGAATAATATTTGGAAAATATAAGCTTTGAAAAAAAAAGAAAAAAAGAATAAACACTGTGGCATGCTTGTCTAGTTTTGTGGCCTTTGTTACTTGAGTAAGTAAGCCCTCGAGGGGATTGTTTCTACACCTAGCGCCTCTAAGGTCTTAAATGACTTGGGAGTCGCTGGTCAAAAAGCTCGTTAAGATAACATTGAAAAGCCTAAGGAATAAGACAATGCTTAGTCCTGAGAATATATATATATATATATATATATATATATATATATAATAAAGCGGGAAAAGTGCAAAAAGCCCCCATTATAAAAAAAAGCATAAGTATTCCATTTTGACCCCTGGACTTTTGGGATTGTTAATTTCAGTTGAATCAAGTTTATTTGATGAGTTCTCGAGTTGAAACTGTGTGATGCCTATTAAGAAATTTATTATCGTTTTATTTTGATTTTCATCGCTTAGCATGGTTGTTGAACACACACTCACAATATCGTGAATAACATATTTAGATTCATTGATTGTTGGGATATTATTGAACCGCCGTAATAACATGTGTATTAGCATGTTTTTGTGATTTTTTTCCGAGGCCTAATGAATATATTTGTGCTAGTGGATTCTTTGGAATTAAGATCATTTAGATAGTTTGCATGTTGTTTAGTTGTCTTTTTGTGTTTCAGGTTCTCGCTGTTGCTTGAGGACAAGCAATGATTTAAGTTTGGGGTGTTTGATGATTGGGTAATATACCCATGAATCCTGATATACTTGGGCTTAGATTTGTGTATTCTCTAGTCTTTTAGTAGCATTTTTTACCGTGTTTAAGTTTTGATTTACGTGTTTGGGAGCCAAAGAGAACACTTGGGAGAATTTGAGCTAAAATAGGGCATGATTGGCACTTTCGCCTCACACAAAATGGGGCGCTTATTCAAAGTAAATCCCAACGGGCGCCGGGCCATGTCGATGGTCGATCCGGGACGCGCGCCGACTTTTTTGTTTGATCGCTCAATCGTGGTTGTTTGAAGCCTAATTGAATTTGGATTGCTATAGTTGGATAAGTGAAGTATGTAAGGATTATTTTTATTGGAGTAGGGGACTCTTCTACATAATTGGGAGGCTGATCAAGGAGCTAAGGGAGAATTTGAAGAATTTATTTGGAGTTCTTCTTCTTCTTTAGTCTTTCAATTTGTGTAATTCATTAAGGATGATTTTTCAAATATTGTTGGTATTAATTTTCATTATGAACTAATTTCTTTAATTAAGATTCCAATTGAACCTTTTATGATTATGAATTAATTATTTGATTTATTTCAATTATTTATGTTGAAGTGAATTGTTCATCTTGTCTTGAGCTTATTGAATAATTATCTGGCTAATAATTACCTTGTTACTATAGAAGGAATTGAAAGAGGAATTCTGGGGTTAGAACTAGGCATGGTGACATGTGACTTAGTTATTTGAACAGTGAATAATTAGGTTTGTGAATACAATGGAAATATCTCTTCGCCGTATGTAACACATAAGGAATTGGGATTGTAAAGAGTTTAATTCAATTGTTTTGCATAGGAATATAGCAAAATTAATCGGGTTAAATAAAAGGTAATTGATCACTTGGAAAAGGACTTTTGGCACTTGAGAATTCCTATTAACAATTCATTAGACATAATAATTGGGATAATTGGATAATTGATTTATTGTTCATAATTGGGGGTATTGGAGTCTTACTCCTTATTTACCCGAATTCAATCAAATCTTAGTTTTGTTTATTTGCTTTCTTTTAGACTAATCTCTTTTAATCGTTTAATTTAGTTTTCTTAAATCGAAAAATCACGATTTTAGATTGTTTAAATAAAATTAGTTTGGTTAAGAATTAGTACTTGGTAATTTTTATTAAATAATTCCTCGTGGGAACGATACTCTACTTTCACTTTATTACTTGTTGACAGTGTATACTTGCACGTATTCATTGATTGCGAAATCGATCAACATGGGCCAATTCTTCCCAGTTGTGGAGTTTGGCATTGTCCAGTTGGGCATACCAGGCTTTAGCCTCTCCAGTGAGACTCTTTTGGAAAAGCTGCATTTTGAGGCTTTAATTTTCAGCATAAGATCCCAGTTCGCCAATGTACACTTTCAAAAGCGATAGGGATCGCTTCCCCATCAGATTTTTTCAAACTCTGGGACTTTGAATTTGGCAGGATAGCGAGCCCCTGGGAATATGTAAAGATCTGAATAGGTGACACTCCTATAATTTCTAGTTCCTTTGATTGACCGGATGGTCTCCTCCATTTGTTGGACTTTCTTTCTTATTTCCCTAGTTTCTCGATCATCCCTGAGATTTGTGATTTCTTTATTGGAATGAGGTTTAGGTATCTGGGTTCCATCTTTTTACCAATACCTTGACTGCCCCTTGGGGTGGATGACTCTGGTAGAGTAGGCATTGTTTGGCGCTGGATTCCTCCATGTGCAGAGGATTCTGTGTGGATGGGTATTTGTGGACCCAGAATAGATTGGTGTAGTTCTTTGAGCATAACAGCCAACTTTGTCATTTGATAGCTTAATTTTTCGAATTCTTCATGAGAGACAAAAGTTGGATCAGGTTGGGCACTTTTATCCATATCTGACTGTGGGCTTAATGCCCTTTTGGTCTTTGAATGGTAAATGGGATCAATTGCTTCCCTACAAAAAGACTTACGTAATTTTAGTCTTAGGGAATATATAAGTATTACATGCTATGTGATGCATCCATTTTAGGAATATTATCCTATAAAATGTATGTTAGCTGTTTGTAACACAGGATAACATGCTAATTTAAATATGTATTTGCACACATATCTCCATATTTTCCATTACAATAGATTGGCATGAACTAAAATTACAAGTAAATGCTTTTACAAGTAATTGAATATGGAAAGTATGAAGCGACTTCCCTCCGCGTTTGGTTTATCAGAGGCTAACCTATCTTAGGTTACTCTCACGGCTTTTTGGCATGAAGGTTCCCAGATCATCGCAATCTACTTGATGGGAAGTTAATCCGGTCTTTTAACTGGAGTGAATCTGGGTGGTGCCTTTCCTGAGCCTCGTGGAATTATTCTTCCTACGAGTCCAGTAATCAAACACCGACAGGATAGTCTCCTGGTAGAGGAACCACATAAAATACATTCACATATAACGTGTCTCACCGTTTATGAAAATGATGACATGTGCGAAGCACTAATATCACAGATAGATATAGTATAGTGCAGTAAGTAAGATGCATTCGTACACATTCATCATAAATGTCAATGCAACATTCACACACAAGCATATAACAGTTTTGAAAAGCTTGTAATAGCGGCTTAAGCCCTCTTACTAGAGTCCCCAGCAGAGTCGCCACCTGTCGACGTCGGGATTTTTTGAATGTCCCTTTTCGTTACTTGTTATTTGGTGTTCTCATGTTAATGTGAGATTTGTTTAAAAAAACAAGTAAAAAAGGTCCGACATGTATAATGTCGACGATTTGACTTTAAGAGTCGCCAGTTGGTGTATTTAACTGGTTACACCAACGCAACCGAAAAGGTTTGCACATTGACCTAGTGATATGACACTGCTAAACGGGTCTGTGAAACTGAGATTCATTTGGGTTCAAGGGCTTAATTATGCGGAGGGAAGGTGTTAGGAACCCCCCGACATCCGTGTTGCCACGGTGACTGCCTCTTTTCAAAGAAACTGTTATATGAATGTGTGTGTGTGTGGATCAATGTGCCATTATTTAGAAGTAGTGCTACGCCTCATTCGCACCTATATACAAAGGGTTTGAATTTTATAGAAAAATTCAGTTTTAAACAAGATATAGCAATGAAGTTTTATAAAAAGAGGTTTTTTCAAACCCTGTGCTCAATAGTAATTGAGGCCTTTGATACTTCCATTTTTATTATTAAATGTTCGGCTTGTTTACTTTTTTTTTCGAGATGCGAAGCATCTTCGAGAAAATAATATACAGCAATGTCGAACTCCTCATGCCATCATGTGACCATCCAAGGAAATTCGAGACATCAGTAAAATAATGTATAAGTCGCTCAATCAATGAAAAAGGTCCATCATGGGAATCAATCTAGATTCAAGAACCGAATCTGTGATCACATAATTCCTAGGCTCACATGATACTGCAGGTTTGTATGGAAAGCGATAGCGATTATATATATAAAAGTCAGAAATATATATATACAAACCCGATCAACCACCACGAAATGACTCCACCTGGGATCGAAAATGTAAATATATAAAAGTGGTAAATATATATATATATATATATATATATATGATGATGATCAACCACCGTGAAGTAAACTCTGTGGGACGAAATGTAAATAAAGTCAGTAAAAGCGATCAACCGCCAGAAGTAAACTCCAAAGGGACGAAATGTAAATAAATAAAGAAAAGGCCACGAAGTAAACTCCGAACTGATGTAATGTAAATATAAATATATATATATACATATATATATAAAAGCGATAACGATCGGATGTAAATCCAGGCTCATCGGATATGTCCGAAAACAATTATATATATAAGTATATATATATATATACTTATATATATTTTACCTGCTTTTATATATATATATATATATATATATATATATATAAAAAGCAAATAAACGATCCAGACCGAAGTCTAGGCTCAATCGAGGCATAACTCGATAATGTTAGTCCATATATATGAATATATACATATAAAAGTATATATATACAGACAGAAATGAAAACCACAGACCAAAATTCGGGCATACACACCCAACACGACTCTCAATGTGAAGAACAGTGTATGCAAAGAGGAAGGGAAAAGCTTTATAGAGTGTACGAAGGCTTACAGTGGATTGCCAAAGCAGGCTTCTAGGACTCTAGATGGATGAATACTCGGCTCCCACTGGTAAAAATATGACAAATTATAAGCTCAAAAGTGTTTGAAATAAGACAACACTCAGTTTATGGTGTGTATAAAGCCAATTGGACAGGGTTTCCTCGCTATTTTCTCTCCCAAAATGGCTAGCCCAAGCCCCATATTTATAGAACTGATTGTCGCAGGTAGACCTACGGCTGCCCGGGCTGCCCAAGCTGCGGTGTGGGTCCCGCCATGTCGTAGTACATACACTTGGACAATGCGATGTTCGCTCGATCGTTCATAACTTTCAATCCAGGAGTCCGATGGAAGCGTGTCATTCCATTCCGAAAAGCTCTTTCCGAGAGCTACAAAATGACATATGATTTGCCCTTTTTTTAATCTGGGAAGATGGGTCCATGACCGAAATAGCATTCCCGGGTTTTCGTCAGGCAATCTGGTGAGCCGTTTTGCGTAGGTTTCGCTCCGAAGTTAAGATATGAGTCTTGTGGGACTAATTTTGAATCAATTTGAGTTGACATGAGTGTATTTGATTTGAAGTGAAGTTGAGTTGGCAAAATAACCATTTTGCCCCTCCCGGGCTTATCTCTGGTTTTTGCACAGTTGTAGCGGGTTTTTCCCAGGGTTATCTCTGAGATGGTCATGCTGTTGACTCTGAATGTATTCAAGGTTATCTCTAAGGTTGGAATTGATGTTGTGGTCCTCCAGGATTACCTCTGGAGTGTGAAAAAGATGCTTTTGCCCTCCTGCACAGTTAGTAACAAGAAAAGAAAATTTCGAGTGTCTACACAGTGCAAGTTTCCTTCAACATCATATCTGATATTCCATTCAGAAATATTATTCTTTTGTGGTAAGAGATGTTATTTTCTTCGTAAATAATATTATTTCTTTCAATATCATTATGCTGAAATATTGATATGAAATTTATTATGGAATTTCTACCTTTTGTGTCGGGGTTACTATTCACGTATACGACACTATTCACGTATACAATACTATTCATAAATACGGCACTATTCACCGAAAAATGAAATTTTCTCTTCTTTGTCCAAGATGTTTATTATGGTTACTATCTTTGATTATATCCATGTTTTGATCTTCATTCTTGAATTTTACTCCATTATGGTTTATAATGGATTATTTTTAAACTTGAATTATTTAAAGTACGAATCTCTAATCTTTATCCTTTTATCTCATTGGATTCGTTCTCTAAATTATTTTTCATCATCCTCAATCTTTAATGGTGATACTTGATGAATATATTTGTCCAGCAGTGCAAAGATGAATGATTACCTGATGAATATCTTTAGCTCGTAGTGCAAAGATGAATGATTACCTGATGAATATCTTTGGCCCGTAGTGCAAAGATGAACAGGTATATTGAGATGAACATGACCAACTAGTTATACAAATGAATAACTTTGGCCCATAGTGCAAAGATGAATATTTGATGGAAGATGTATATTGATTGATGTTACAGGGATAAAATATTGTTGATGGACTTTTAAATGCACAGATGATAGTAGATTTCATTCTCTACTTAACTCTTCTAATGAGTTATTATTTTCGCTGCGAATATTGATCTAAAACTGGTTGTCCATTATATTTTATCTGATTTGTTGAAGGCTAACGATAAATTGTTGTTCTTTATCTTAGTCATAATATTCTTTACTGCGCTAGTTGAGTTCAACCTTTTCCTTTTTGTTCCATTTTTCTTCTTAGGAGGTGAGAATATAGCAGGATCTAGCCGGGGTATGGAGTAATGGTTCTAGAAAGTTGTTTTAGCAGTCCTCACTATTTTTGTAAAATAGTGTATCAATAATTGTAATGAGGACTCCTTTTGAGTTTGAATACTGTCTATTAGACAATATTTGTATTTAAACTGACAGTATATGTGTTGTCGTATTTTGCACGACAATTGTATTAATGAAGTTGTATTTGTTTCTGTACCATGTATTTGGCAACTCAGAATGACTGATGTATACCTATTTTGGGGGCATCACAATAATTATAATGAGGACTCTATTTGAGTTTGGATATTGTCTAGAAGACAATATTCGTGTTAAAACTCTCAGCTATGTTTTGTCGTATTTTACATGACAGTTGTATAATTAAATTTGAATTTTGTACCATGTATTTGGCGACTCAGAATGGGTGATGTATACCTATTTTAGGGGCGTCATAGCTTTTCGCCTACATACTCAATTCGAGAATGTTAGTAAAAGTGAAGATTTCAATAAGTAATGGTTAGGTATAATAAGAAAATTATTATACGGGGAAAAAATATGAGTATAATACAAGGTATCATACAATAATATATGAAAGATAATACAACTTATAAGATGAATGTTATACGAACTAGTATATAAGAAAAATACGAGAATTATACGTTAAAAGCACAAACCATTATTAATGGACTAGAAAAGCTTGAATGTAAACTTTGGCAAGCCCAAATGAAAGATGATTGAGGCCTAATAACAACCTTAATCAAGGCCCAAATATAATTTAATCCAAGCCCAAGGTTATGCCCAAATTGAATTAAATCTAAGCCCGATGTTACGCCCCTAAATCTGGGTTCCCTAATCTCGGGTTTGATGCTCACAATCCATATACATATCACATCTAACTACCCATTCATTGATGAAATAGATTATTCATTACATGCCCTTAATAAAAACATAACTTAAAACATAATTATACCATCATCATCCCAGGTTAACTAACCTTAAAATAACTTACATACCCTTAGATACTCAAAAGGTTTACATAATTAATTTACATAAAGTAACATAATAAGTAAAGTTCAAAATAAACACACTTGAACTTTGCCTTTGCCCTTATCTTTCTTTGACCCCTTGGCTACATTGTCCTTAGCTGAAATGTTTTATTTAAGCAAGGGTGAGCAACGAGTTTACTCAGCAAGTTAAAGCGTACAATAAAAGATATAGAATAATACAACTTTCTAGAATGTTAATAATGTTCAAAAGATTTCAAAGTAGCGGAACAATAAATCATTTTCAAGAACAAGAATTTTCTTAAATTCCATAATAAATAACATTTCAAGAATAAAGGAATTAAATTTTTTCGAAGATTCAATAATATTCATTTGATTAAGAAAAATTAGTAATAATGCAACAATATTTAATAAAGTGGGAAATTCCCATATTTCATGATGAGTGATCACAAATGGATCAAGAACTAATAGAGGAATATCAGTTAATTAATACCGAATTACCTCAAGAGTATTAGTTAACCATAAAGATTAAATCATACTCTTTTGCAAGTACATGAAGTGATCATCCTCATTGTACCCTATATTATTTATAATACTCAAAAATAGCACAACAGTCGGATGTCCGACAATAAAATTCCCCTTTTTATAAGGGTTATTCATTTTAGTCTTACATCATGAGTCCGTACCACAACAATATAGTTTGGATTGCTTTCAAAGAAATGTTATGATTTGAACATATAATATCAATATTGATCTAGCCAAAATAAATGACATAAATCTTCTAATAATAAATCAGTTCATAATAAATAAAATGTTTCACGCTTTAACAAATATTAGTCTCTCCAAAACAAATAGCTGAGACATGGCTCGTAAACTGTTCAAATAATAGAACATGAATCAATTGAACTGTGTGCGAGTAACAATAATCATTATGGATGTGAATAACCAATAATAATTATTCACTAACATGCTTAAAAGATAATAACTCGAGTTTGAGTTAAGGAAACTTGCCTGTTCGACAAGCTACGACTAACTAGCTTTAATTAAACTCTTTGAACGACCTGACATTGACAATGTTGGTCTATTAATTAGTACTGCGTATAATTGTATGTTTATACGCTTACTTATGATATTATCTAGCAAATAATTCAATCATAAGGTACACATAATATAATGTACTATCATTAATCATATAAGATATTTAATAAATTTTAGGTTAATGATTTAATTAATTTATAGGGTTTTTCTTAAGTAATAAACACTTGTTAGATCCTTAAACAATTTATTATAATTGTTTAATTAATGAGTTATTTAAATTCTCTTCATTTATTAACTCTATCTTCATTTAATTACCATTTATTATTAGTAAAATAGTAATTAATTAATTACCTTTAGTTATTATTTAATAATAAATAATAGCTAATTACATCTACTTATTATTTAATGTTAATTAAATAATGAATAATTAAATTATTAATATTATTTATCTTTAATTATTATTTAATATTAATTAAATGATAATTAATTAATCATTTATCCTTGAATAATAAATATTTAATTTATTTACTTCATTAGTCTTTAATTATTCATTACTATTAATAAATGAATAATTAATTAATATTTATCCTTATCCTTATTTATTATTTAATATTAATTAAATAAATAATTATTTATCCTTGAGTAATAAATAATTAATTCACTTCATAAGTCTTTAATTATTCTTTCTTATTAATCTAAAATAATTAATTATCATTGATTAATTATCATTTATTATTTATTATTTTATAAATTTTATGTAAATGTAAATAAGTAATTACATTATTATTACATAATCTTTCTTAAACATTCTTTAATTATTATTTAATATTAATTAAATAATAATTGATCAATAACTTAACTCTATTTATTATTTAATCTTAATTAAATAATCAACAGCTAGCTTAGTTATTAACACTAACTCTACTTAATTATTACTTAATATCACATAAATAATACTTAAATAGTTAATTACATTTAAATTACATGTAATTAGTTTAATAATAATTTAGTGGCATTAATAATTATTAATTAGTAAGTTTTAAATGATTTAAATGAGTTTAAACTGTTAATTACTTAATAATTACATAACTGTTCAGAAAAATTCTGAATTAAACATTTTAATAATCTTCAAAATTTTAGAAAATTTTGGGTCCAGGACTCACCACCAGAACTGGTCGAAAAGTTGGTGAACCGGTCGCCGGAAAGTTCCGCCGGTTCACTGGTAAACTGAACCGGCAGTAGCTCCCTTAATTTTTTTTTTCTGATTTTTCAAGATTTGGGGTCTTTCACTAAACCTTGAATAAAATGAAATCTACAACTCTGATTTAGGTCCAGTTGGTTTCCTTGGATTTGTATCTTTCCGAACTACAATTTCCATTTATTAAACATCAAATTTGGGTCTGATTTGGTCCCAAAAAATAGCCCAAAAGTGGCTGGTCAACAACATGATCCAACAGTTGGAGTGTTTTGGTAATAAATGCAAATCTTGCTTAAATTTTAACATTTTTACATGATTCTAAAGAGGGTTTGCCCTTAACTCATAGATCTAGCATACTAAGAAATAAAGTCACAAAAACTCTTTGTAGATTTCAAAATGAAAAGCATAGATCACCCTTTGTAAAAAAAAATTCACAGTAAACTCCTTTAACTTCCTTTTCCCAAATTTTCCAACATAAACTTATATAGATGAACTGTGATGCCTCCAAATTTGGGTTCCCTAACCTCGAGTTTGGTGCTCACGATCCATCATACGTATCACATCTAACTACCCATTCATTTATGAATTACATCATACATACCATTAATTAATATACTTATAACAATATCTCAGGTTATCTAACATTAACATAATTTACATACCTTCAGTTATTCATAAAGGTTTACATATAATAACATAATAATTAAAGTTATAATAACTACTTCTGTACTTTTCCCTTGACCTCGTCCTTCTCTGACCCTCCTGCTACCTCGTCCTTAGCTGAAATGTTATATTTAAGTAAGGGTAAGCAACGAGTTTGCTCCACAAGTTAAAGCATACAATAAGAGATATGAATCAAGAATATAAGAATCTAGATTCGACAGGACTTCAACAATGTTCAAAGGACTTCGATGTAGCTGAATAAATCATTTATTAATAACAAGAATTTATTAAATTTCATACTAAATAACAATTCAATGATGAAAGAATAAAACTCTTTCGAAGTTTCAATACTGTTCAATTGATTATTAAGAGATAATAATACTGAAAAAATAGTGTGGGATATTCTCATATTTCATGTTAAGAGATCACAATTGGATCATGAACTAATAAGGGAATTATTAGTTATTTAATACTGAATTTTCTCAAGCATACCAATTAACCCTAAAGATTAAATCATACTCATCTGCAAGTACATGAAGTGATCAGCTTCATTATACCTTATATTATGCATAATACTCAAAAATAGTGCACTAGCCGGAAGTCTAACAATAAAGTCCCCTTTTTATAAGGGTTGTTCATCTCAGTCTTACATCATGATTCTGTACCACGACAATATGGTTTGGATTACTTTTAAAAAAATACTAAAGATTTCAACATATAATATCTATATTAATCTAGCTGAAATAATTGACATAGATCTTTTAATAACAACTTAGTTTCAATAATATAATGTTTCATGATTTAACAAATATTAGTCTCGCCAAAATAATTAGCTGAGACATAGCTCATAAACTGTTCAATAAGAGACAAAAATCAATTACATTGTATGCAAACAACAATAATCATTATAGATGTGAATAACCAACAATAGTTATTCACAAATCATGCTTTAAAATTTATAACTCAATTTGAGTTAATGAACTTGCAATAAATGCGAATGGTCAATAATAATCTTAGATGTGGAATAATCAGCAATAATTATCCACTTAACATGCTGGTAAAATAATAACTCGAGTTTAAGTTAAGAAAACTTTCCTTGGTCGTTGACTACTGCTACACAATCTAATTTAACTTCGTTTGAAAGACCTATCATCAACAATATTGGTCTCGCAATTAGCGTAATACATCACATCACATAATACTATTATTTAAAGTCATTATATAACTTAGATACACTATCAAGTATTCACAACAGTGTTTAGAACCTAAAAAAATAATAATCAGGTCAAACTATTTCAGTTTGGTTGGATTTTGGTATTAATTTAGTGTCGCGATTTCCTTATCTGAAAATTAAAGAGTTTATTTTCAATAAAACTCTACTCCAAATCTTCAATATTATTTTAGATAATTAAATTATACTTTATAATATTTTTCAGAAGCTCATAATAATTTTCAAATAATTATTATCTTTTATAATGATTTTTTAAATACTGATATCAATTTTAAATGATTTAAATACTTTAATAAATCCATTATCATTAATATTTAAGTAATTTAAAATATTAATTAAATTCTTGTCAAAATATTGAAATTTATTAATAATAACTCAAAATATTTTTAAAACACTAATATCACCTTGAAATGGTTTTTAATATATTGAAAATCATTTTAAATAATTACCATTATTATTCAAATATTAATTTATTTTAGGAAAAATATTGAAATTTATTTATTATTACTTCAAATATTTTTAAATCCTTTATATCATTTTTAAATGATTTTTAAAACATGAAAATTATTTCTAGATAATTTATTTAATATAATTATTAAATAAATTTATTATCATTAATATTAAGTTATTAGTGAAATTTATATAAAATATTAAAATTTATGTATTATAACTTAAACTATTTTTTAATAGTTTAATATCATTTTATTTGACTTTTAAAATATTAAAATCATTTTTAACTAATTTATTTAATATAATTAATAAATAAATTTAATATCAATAATATTTAAATAAATTAAAATATTAATGAAATTTATGTCAAATTATTAAAAGTTAATTTTTATATTTAAAAATAATTTTTAAAACTCAATTATGAATTTTTATTAATTATTTTCTATTTTTCTCTATTTATTTAAATAAATTAATTTAGTTTTAATATAACTGTCGCTATAGGCTTTAGCGACGAAAACTGTCGCAGTAGGTGTTCTTCATCAATGAAGAACAACCTTGGTTAATGCCGTAGGGGCTACTTTGACCATGGTTAATTTTCACCTGGCTAGGTTTCTAGGCATGAAATTGTATTCATGGTGTAGTATTAGTGTAATACTACAAGTACTAACTAATTTCAGGGTCTAACTAGTTCATAGCATGAATATCTAAGTGTCTAATGTAGCTGTCAGGACTGTTTTGCAGTTTCTGGGTTACTCAGAAACTTAGATAGTGTTGAGTAGCTACTTTAGAGCTTCAATAACTAGATTTCTGTGTATTGTTTGAGTGTTAGAGTATCACATTCTTGAAGATTACATGTCAAGCTACAAAAGTACTACACTTAGGTTACTTAACTACATCACAATAGCAAGATTTGACTTGGTCAATAGCTTATCAGAGACATGTTCTTCAGTTTTCTGGAAATTTCAGAAAACTGATTTTGTGCTTGGTCAACCTACTTTGACCACTAATAACTTGAATCTTGTTGATGTTTTAGGTGTTTTGATGTAATGGTTCTATAGTCCATATGTTAGGATATATCAATGATACACTTACACAAGCTAACAACATAACATATGTAAGATCTAAGCACATCAAAACCTGTCAGACCACTTCTGGGAAATTTCTGGGTTACCTAGAAATTCATACTCATGACTGGTCAACCATGTTTGACCATTAATAACTTGGAATCTGGACATGATATGAACATGATTTCACTTCCAATTTACTCTCCTCGTGACATACTATAACAATGATACACTTAACAAGTCTAACACTTAATAGATTTGGATCTATGGCCTCTAACAGTTGACTGTCAGGCCATATTTCTAGGGTTCTTAATAGTTTATAAAATATTCATTTTCATGCACTTAGATGTTATGGATCCATCATATATCATCGTAGATCACTAAATAACATCACATAACACATATATAAACATAAAACATAAAATTTTCCAAAGTATATAAGATCTACCTTAGGGTTAGGGTTTATACCTTTCTTGTACAACCTTTGATCTTCTCTTCCTAATATGATCTTAGGGTGTTCTTGGCTTATCTTGGGACTGATTTACTATCTAAATTTCATGGCTTGAGAAAGAGAAAGACTTGGCTAGGGTAATGAACAAAAATAAGGCTTTCTTTGATTTTGCTCTTTCTTTAATCTCTCAATCCTTGATCTAATGGATGCTAATATTGCTAGGTGTCAATAAGATCTTATTTGGCTTGGATTTGGAGCACATGGGATATCTCAAGAGACGAGTCACTAGATTTGGCAATATCTTTTACTTACAAGTTAAGAAAAATGGTATTTTAGTAATTTTGCATCCAAAAGGGTATTTTGTTAATTCCTCCCATAATTTTAAGGGTCGTTTGGTCATTTGACATGATGCCCTTTAATCTTAACCCTTAGGGTTTTAGCACTTAACATTATGGTTTGTAAATTAGGGTTTAGGGTTCCCAAATAAGAAATTAGGGTTTCAAAAAATAGAATTAGGGTTCCTAATTGATCGTTAGGGTTTCCTAACTACACATTAAGGTTTCTAATCTAACATTAGGGGTTACTAATGTTATACCTTATATGATCAATATTTGCTCATTTATCCCATACTACACATACCAATACCCGTAAATACAATTATAATAATTGTATTAATCATCAAAGCCCTATCCGTAATTAGGGTTAGGGTTTTCATCAGTTGTTCATCATAAGTTCATTCATATTTCCTAGTTAATAAATTATTTGGCTATCTTTCTATGCTCATATCACACATGCTTAGCATAATAATGATAATCAATATTGATATCAATAAAAAAATTTAATCTTAAAAATAGAATCATTTAAAATTTAGGGTCCTGACATTCTCCCCTCCTTATAAGGATTCCGTCCCCGGAATTACTATTTCCTTACATACAAATTATGTCTATTACTTCATCAATTCTTTCTAATCTTAATTCAGAGTAAAAAATATGTACTTAACTCAAGTCTCATTCGACTTAGCATATTTCATATTTACCTGTTATATTTAGGTGTCCACTCACAATAATATTCCTTTAATAAAATTTTCAACTTGTGCTTTTTCACTCTGTTTACCTCGAAACCTCTAAGTTTCATAATAAACCACCTGTTTATACTTATGTTCTAATATCTTTTAAATTTGTCTCATCAATTCCTTCATTTCTCTATATACACAATATTAATTTGTGACTCATATATTAACATGTGACTCGGATCTGTAAATGGAAAAAACTCACAGCGATATCTACCAAATAATATGTGCGTAATTATATTACTGAGTGAAATGTTTACTTGTCCCCACCTCTTTCGTAGCCACTGCGTCTTGAACCGTCATGATAAAAGTGCATGTCGTTGTTCTTCCCGACCGAGCAGGTCCTTTGATCGTTAGTACGACAACCCGGAAATATCGAATTGTCCAGAATTTAAGTTTAAAGAATTAGTTATTAATAAAATGAATTTTTATTAATAATATTATGTGCTATGTGTTTATTAATAGTTCTAGAATCTAGGATGATTATAAATCAGGAGGATTCTAGCTATGAGCTAGATTGAACGAGTAAGAATTTTCAAGACGAAAATAAAATATTTCCGGGAACAAAAATATTTTTGGGAAAAAAGACGAAATATGAACTATTCACCCGACAAAACCCTAAGGGTTAGGTTTTGAATAACCTAAGCCTTTCCGAGAGTTCGGTATTTCGAAATGACATTTTGTCGAAAGATTTGATGATAATATATTGTGAAAAGTTAAGTAAGCCGATAAAAGTTTTTCTTGAAAAACGTGCAGAAAACGAACGAAATAAAAATGACAAAAAGTACTGTTATGTACTTTTCATTCGTTTAACTACGTTATGGAAAACGTGAAGGAAATCGCTTAACGCCAAAAAGTATTTTTCAGTTTTTTCGGAGATCCGAAGAATACGTAAACGTTGAACTATAAAGGAAAGACGAAATATCCAAAAATATTCGGTTTTCGAGAATCGCAGTTTTTAAAACTGTCGGACGAATTCTGAAAGATGGAACCACGAAACTTCCAAGGGAAGCTTCGTGAATAGTAAGGAGGTTAGTTAAGGAGGTGTGAATAGTAGATTTATGGGCAAAATGACTATTTTGCCCCTACCTTTGAAAATTTATAAAAAGGAAGCTAAATTCATTTGATTGGGATTTTGAAAATCAACCAACATTTAAGAGAGAGAGAGAGAGAGAGAGAGAGAGTTCAGATGGGAGGAAGAAGAGGAAAAGGAAGAGAAAAAGTTGGCTCGTGAGCCAACTTTGTCCGACGGAAGGAGATTAAAGAAGAAATGTATCGAAAACCTAAATTCTGAATTAATTTTCTTTAAGTTTTATATGTTAAAAACATAAATTAATGAGAATAAGAAGTAAAAGATGTTAGGAATGATTTCATATGGTTGAAATCATGAGAACATGAATAAATAAGAATTAGAAGTTTATTTTATAAATTTCTTAAGGAAGTATAAGATTCGTAATGAATTTAAGCGATCAGAATGAGTCATATGAATCATTTGGTGAAAGTGGGTGGTGGTTATGGAGTAGTGGGGAAGTGTAAAAGTGGGAGTTATTGGGAAGGAGAGAAGACCAGCAAACTGCCACGTCTATCAAAATTCAGGACCCACTTCGGTGAAAGGTAAAGAACTAAAAGGCCATTTCAATGAAGTTGTCCCCTGATTTCTGATTTTGAGGACCCCAGCCCCGACGAGCATAGTCACTGTCTGTTAGTCATGTTTTGCTTTATTTTAGCTTATTCTGCTGCAAAATACTCGCTTGACGATCCTTTTCCCAGCCTGCATGGCATGAAACATGAAAATAAGTGAGTCGTGGATGTCATGTCATGTTGTGGAGAGATTAACGATATTTTATTTTATTCTTCTACCTAATAATGTAATAAAAACTACGATTAAGCAAATATGAATGGGAAATATGATAAAGAAATAAAAATTGGGTTGCCTCCCAATGAGTGCTTAATTTTAAGTCGTTCAGCCTGACTACTACCTGCTTAAGTTGTATCGGCCAATGTGATAGCAATCACGTCGGTGTTGGCTTCTCCTCCCTAGTAATGCTTTAGACGGTGTCCGTTGACTTTGAATTTTTCGAGTGGATTATGACTGTAAATTTCAACTGCCCCGTGAGGGAATACTTGCTTGACTGTGAATGGTCCCGACCATCTTGATTTAAGCTTTCCGGGGAACAAACACAGCCTTGAGTTGAATAACAGTACTGATTGGCCTGGCTCAAATATTTGACACAAAATTTTCTAGTCGTGCCATCTTTTGACTTTTTCTTTGTATATCTTGGCATTCTCATAGGCATGAAGGTGAAACTCATCTAGTTCATTCAACTGAAGTAGTCTCTTCTCTCCTACAGCTTTTTGATCAAAATTGAGTTTTTGCACTGCCCAATATGCCTTGTGCTGTAGTTCCACCGGTAAATAACATGCCTTCCCGTACAACAGTTGATATGGTGACATCCCGATTGGCATCTTGTATGCTGTCCGGTAAGCCCATAAAGCATCATCCAATCTAAGTGACCAATCTTTTCGATTCGGATTCACCACTTTCTCCAATATCTTTTTGACTTCTCTGTTCGATACCTCAGCTTGTCCACTGGTTTGAGGGTGATATGATGTAGCTATTTTATGGTTCACCCCATACTTGGCCAAAAGAGCAGTAAATGGTTTATTGCAAAAGTGACTACCTTCGTCACTTATAATTGCTCTTGGTGTGCCAAACCTTGTGAAGATGTTCTTTTGCAGGAATTTGAGGACCACTTTGGCATCGTTTGTTGGTAGAGCTGCAGCTTCAACCCACTTTGACACGTAGTCCACTGTGAGGAGAATGTATTGATTGTTCAAGGACGATGGAAATGGTCCCATGAAATCGATACCCCATACATCAAAAATTTCAACTTCTAGAATCGTTTGTAAGGGCATCTCATTACGCTTCGAAATGTTGCCCACCCTTTGACACATATCGCATTGTTTGACAAACTGGTGGGCATCTTTGAATAATGCGGGCCAATAAAAACCACATTGTAGGACCTTCGCTGCTATTTCTCACTCCTATAATGCCCGCCATATGTCGATGAGTGACACTCATGCAGGATATTCTTCACTTTGCTGTATGGGACGCACCGTTGAATCACCTTGTCGGCGCACTGCTTAAACAAATATGGATCATCCCATATGTATCACTTCACGTCGTGCAGAAATTTCTTTTTCTGTTTGCCTTGTGAGGTCGGTGGTAGAATGTTGCTCTGAAAAATTTGCATAATCGCCATACCACGAATCTCCGTTTGAAATCTCAAACAATTGCTCATCCAGGAACGATTCATTGATTTCACATTTGTCGTCTTTTTCTTTACCGTGGTTTTCCAACCTCGACAAGTGGTCGGCTACTTGGTTCTCCGTCCCCTTCCTATCCTTTATTTCTAAATCGAATTCTTGCAGTAGGAGAATCCACCGGATAAGGCATGGCTTAGCATCCTTTTTCGCTATCATGTACCGAATCGCTGCATGGTCTGTATAGACTATCACCTTAGTCCCGATCAAGTAAGCACGAAATTTGTCAAATGCATATACCACGACAAACAACTCCTTTTCTGTGGTTGTGTAGTTCAATTGAGTTTCTTTAAGTGTTTTGCTTGCATAGTATATAACGTGAAACACCTTGTCTCTTCGCTGACCCAACACAGCCCCAACCGCGAAGTCGCTTGCATCACACATAAGCTCGAATGGCATGCTCCAATCCGGTGCAACTATAACATGGGCTGTAGTCAATTTCCTTTTTAATAAATCAAACGCTGTCTTGCAATCTTCATCAAAGCTAAATGTCACATCTTTCTCTAAAAGACTGCATAGGGGTTTCACAATTTTAGAAATCCTTTATAAACCTCTGTAGAACCCAAATATGTCCCGAAAACTCTAATACCCTTCACCGAGGTTGGTGGAGGCAATTTTTGAATTGTTTCCAGCTTTGCTTTATCGACTTCCAGCCCTTGAGCCGAGACCTTATGGCCCAAAATTATGCCCTCTTCAACCATGAAGTGGTATTTTCCCAATTTAGAAACGAGATTCGTTTCCTTGCAATCTTTCTTGACACCATGACCGGATTCTTCAAACAATTATCAAAGCTGTCCCCATAAACTGAAAAGTCATCCATGAAGACCTCAACGTTTTTCTCTACCATGTCCAAAAAAATTGCCATCATACACATTTGGAAAGTTTTCGGTGCATTGCATAGCCCGAATGACATCCTCCTGAATTCAAATGTGCCGTAAGGGCACGTAAATGTGGTCTTTTCTTGATCCTCCAGAGCGATGACTATTTGGTTGTAACCTAAATACCCATCCAATAAACAGTAATACTGATGTCCCGCCAATCTATCTAACATTTGGTCAATAAAGGGCAGCGGGAAATGGTCTTTACGAGTTGCCTTGTTCAATTTTTTGTAATCCATGCAAACCCGCCACCCCGTCACTGTTTTGGTTGGGATTAACTCGCTGTCGTCATTTTGCACCACTGTCATTCCACCTTTTTTTGGTACACACTGGACTAGACTAACCCATTTACTATCGGAAATCGGATAGATGATGCCAGCGTCTAACCATTTTAAAATTTCCTTCTTTACCACTTCCTTCATAATTGGATTGAATCACCGCTGTTGTTCCACCGTTGGTTTTGCATTATCTTCCATCAGAATTTTGTGCATACAAAATGAAGGGCTGATTCCCTTTATGTCCGCAATTGTCCATCCAATAGCTGACTTGTGTTCCCGAAGCACCCTTAGCAACTTTTCTTCCTGCAATTCGTTAAGTGCAGCTGAAATAATAACAGGTAAATAATTTAAATTGCCTAAATAAGCATACCTGAGGTGCTTAGGAAGTGGCTTAAGTTCCAACTTTGGTGATTCGTCCAATGATGGTTTCAATTTTTTCGCATTTACCTCCTCCATGTGCAGTGGTTCAAATGGGGTTCTAAATCTTGGTACTCGTGGCAATGAGTCTAGCAATTGAAGGTAATCCACCAATTCCGGATCATCGTTCTCTTCATCTCCCAATAATGTTGTTTCTAATGAATCGTTCACCAAACTTTTGCTCATGTCATCACTAATGATTTGCTCAATTAGATCCATTCGAAAACATTCTTCCTCATCCGTAGGAAATTTCATGGCCTTAAACACACTGAATTTCACTTCTTGATCTTGGACCCTTATAGTGAGTTCTCCCTTTTGTACATCAATGAGTGTTCTCCCTATAGCCAAAAATGGTCAACCTAGGATAATTGGGATGTTCTTGTCCTCCTCAAAATCCAGAATAATAAAGTCCATGAGAATATAAACTTATCCACTTTCACTAAGATGTCCTCTACTATGCCTCTCGGATCGTGGCCCGACTATCCTTGTTGGTAGGGAGATGTTAGTAGGCCTTGGCTCGAGCAAACCTAATTCTAAGTACTGCGACAATGGCATAAGGTTTACACTCGCCCCCCCAAATCACATAAACACTTGCTAAAAATGCCTCTCCCGATCGTCGTACATGGAATAGTAAAGCTCCCCAGGTCCTTGAGTTTTGGTGGTAATTTTTGTTTGTAATACCGCACTACTCCTCTGTTAATGCCACCGTCTCAAAATCTTCCCATTTCTTTTCCTTGATAGAATCCCTTTCATAAATTTTTTGCGTAACTAGGCATTTGTTCAGGGCCTCTGCAAATGGTATGTTAATTTGAAGTTTCTTGAAAACTTCCAAAATTTTGAAAATTGCTTGTCTAACTTTTGTTTTTGAACTCTTTCTTTGGAATGGTGGGGAGGATAAACAAGCGGTTAGTTGGTAGGTCTATTCTTTTCCATCTGTTTTTCGTTCCCTTGCTTTACCTCACCCACTGTATTTTCTATTTCTGGTTCATTCTCCTTTGTAACCGAAATTTCTGGCTCTTGACCAACAAGCTGTTTTCCACTTCTTAACATAATGGCTTAACATTGCTCATGATTACCCTTAGGAGTTTTCTCGGTGTCACTTGGTAGTGTTCCTTGTGGTCTGCTATTCACTGCCGGAGCTATCTGACCCATTTGATTTTATAGATTCTTGATCGCCATCTCTTGTGCTTTAAACATCAAGGTGTGATTTTTTATAGCCAACTCGGTGGTAGCTATGAATTTATCAAACTTTTCCTCCAGATCGGGTTTCCTTTCTTGATATTGAACTGTTTGTTGCTGATTCTGGAAACTTGGAGGGTATGTTTGACGTGAAGCTTGATTTTGCTGGTTGTTGCTCCATGAGAAATTTTGATGATTCCTATTTCCTTGATTGTATGTGTTCTAATATGTGTTTTGAGGAATTACATTGTAATTCTGGAGATGAAGCTGCATTCTCTTTGGATTAATTACACATTGCTCTGTTGGGTGTTCTCCTGCGCACAACTCACATACTATTGCCATTTGTGGTGCTTGTTGTGTTTGTTGTGTCTGTGCTGCTGCCACTTGCTCTAACTTCTTTGTCATATTATCTACTTCTAATACCCCAGCTGCCTTCGCCTGTGTCATGCTCGTAGTGGGCCATTAATAGTTATTAGCAGCCATGGTTTCAATCAACTCGTATGCTTCCTCGTAACTCTTCGCCATGAACGCTCACTTGGATCTTTGCATCGATACTTGTCCTAAGATTCCCATGTAGTCCATTGTAGAAGGTGTTCATTTGTAGCTGGGGCAATCCATGATGAGGGCATTTTACGGCGGCGATTCTTTGTATCTCTCTCATGCCTCATATAACGACTCCCCATGTTGCTGTTCAAACATTGTAATCTTATTCCTCATCTTCGCAGTTTTCGCCGGTGGGAAGAATTTTGCAAGGAATTTCTGAGCTAAATCCTCCCAAGTTGTTATCAAACCGGACGGTAGGGAATGCAGCCAACTCTTCGCCTTGTCCCGTAGAGAGAATGGTAATAATCGAAGTCTCACCACCTCATCCGAAACTACATTAAACCTAAAAGTGTCGCACAATTCCAGAAAGCTGACTAAATGCTCTTTGGGATCATCGTTAGCAAATCCCCCAAACTAAACTGAATTCTGAATCATTTGTATCGTCCCAGGCTTAATCTCAAATGTATTTGCTGCTATTGCTGGCTTGGTGATGCTTGAGTGCGATTCAAATCACCTTGGGTGTTCTGAAAGTCCTCAACGCTTTCCGATCTTTGGCCGCCATTATTATTTCCTCTTCCTTTTCAGGTAATTCAAATTCTTGCCTCATTTCCTTGATCCACTTACTCAACCTCTGAAACCTTTTCTCAATGTCGTCCTCAAAAGCGTGAAGTGCGGATTTTGGGGCCAGGGATTCGCATAAACTACGTCCAACACACGAAATAAAAGCCTGATGCAAAAATAAAAATGTCTAAGTAAAACTGGATTAATTAAACTGATATTGTAAAAATATTAAGAATTATACTAAAAATATCCCCGGGAATGGCGCCAAAAACTTGTTGGGTAAAATCTAATTACGCACAACACACATGTATCGTGGTCGACAAATGTACTGATAATAAGTCAAATATCGTTCCCACGAGAGATAAATTAGCAAATACCTTAACTTACAATTACCAATCTTTTATTAACCCTAATTTTATTAAACAAACCAAATCAATAATTTAAATTATCAAAACTAAAATTAAGAATAATTAAATTAGCACAAAACAACCAGGAATATCAAAATCTGAATTTTAAACAATTAATGGAGAATTAGACTTATGATTTCACCCTAAGTTTCACTTTGATTTTAACACCTTTATTCCAATTCAACTCACTATCCCAGTTTATTAATCAAGAACACAAACGTAGTATTAACCACCTCTCGATGCACTAATACCATATTAACTTCAATCCACAATTAAGATATAAATCCGTTAAACACCTTAATCAACTAACCCACTATATCTCTATGAGAATTACAATTGAAGAAGGTTGAAGAATAAGTTCTCTATCTGATTACATGCGTCGTCAAGCATATCTCTACCTTAACACACATCAAGTTTAAGCTACTAACAAAATCCTGAACATATGCTATATTAACTAGGTATAGAATTAAATATCCTCTCTCGATTCCACCCAACTCCACAAAGAATTGTTGATCAGGAAATTCATAGATTCAAGCACAAATTAATATAGATAAACTGGAGATAGCTTATTAAATTGGAAATCAAAGTTTACAAAATCATCAATTCACACAAGGATCCATCATAAGCCTAAAAAGTGAATTAGTTCATAATAAATGAAATAAACGCTGAATAAATCATAGAAATCATTCTCTCAATTACAAATAATAATCTAACACAAAGAATATTAGAAAACACCCTTCACGTAGACTAGAGTTGCAATTGTCTTGAAAAACTCCTCGAAATATCCCTCCACACTTGTTCTATGAAACTCAGCTTTTTTTCTTCGTAAACAGTCTTCTGTAATCTCCCTTTTTGTGTTTGATAGAGTTCTAGATATCTAGCCTCTAATTCGTACTTTAAAGGAATTATAACTGAAATAGGACAATCAGGATTTCTTTCACCCCACTTCGTGGGGTTTTATACTATAGATGCCATTACGAAGCTTGCCTCCTGTTTTCTCGAATGAAGACCCCCGCCCTGACGGGGGTGTGTAGCTTAATAATGCCCGTTCCGGTGGGCTTGTGTTCTGTTAACTGATTTGATAGACCCCCCGCCCCGGCGGGGGTACCTCCTATAATCTGACTTAGCTGCAGTACTGAGTTACTTCCAAATATGCTCCATTTAAGTTCCAAATGCACCGAATACCATCAATTGTACGTTAAATGCCATAACCAACAACCTACACATATAATAACATAGAACAAGTAAAAATGCACATGATTACAATAATATAGCAACAAATAAGCATGAATTAGATATGAAATTGAGTATATAAAATACACTTATCACTTGCTGAGCAATTGAATGCTCACACTTGCTTTAAATGAAAAACATTTTCAGCGTACGATGTTAGAAGAACCTAAGAATCCTGTAAAGATCAAGCTGATCGGTATCCCGAAGAAGTGCCATTCATTATATGAATGAACGTGAAGATCAAGCGAAGACTTGTAATGTAGAATAATGTAATTAACATTATTTGTAACGAAAGAGGTTATAAGGTA
Source organism: Panax quinquefolius (assembly GCA_020205615.1). Taxonomy (NCBI): domain Eukaryota; kingdom Viridiplantae; phylum Streptophyta; class Magnoliopsida; order Apiales; family Araliaceae; genus Panax; species Panax quinquefolius. The sequence goes on along the minus strand of JAINUW010000556.1, from coordinate 101,605 downwards.
TTAGAACATACTAATTGAGAATGTATGTTGTTATATTTCACTATATAATGATGTATGTTTGGAAAGAAGTGGGACCGTGATATATGGAATCTGGGTACGAAGATAGACCGGATTTTGGGGCGTTACAAAGTGGTATCAGAGCTGATAGGTTATAAATCTTAGGTATGAGTACCTAAGACTATAATCATAGAGAGAATGATAAGAAGATCGTTTAGTTAAATGATTAAGGAAAAAGATCACCACGTGATCATAGTGAATCATAGTAACAGATGATCTGTTAAACGATGAATGAATGGTACTACAAAGTAGTACAAGAAGAATAACTCATATTGAGTTGTAAATGATAGCATACGAATTAAAGAAAATTTGTATTAGATAAGGAGAAAAATTAGAAGTTGTAAGATTTCAATTGAGGACTCATATGATAGCTGAGTTGTACGAACCTTTGTTATGGGCAGAGGTTTGTGCTTGGTGTAACAACCACTCAGTTTATTACAGTGATAATCATTGGAATTGGTCGCGCTATCAATATGTATATGACGAGAAGGTGAATCTTTTCTCATGTATATACTTGATATGTAGAGAATGATAAGATAGGTGCGAGTTCTTGAAACTCATACTTATGGTAGGTTCATGACTCATAATAATATGGTATGTTTTTGAACTTCTCAGCGAATAGATGCCTATGGTCTGACTGGGATGGTTCTTAAACTCATATTATTGTGGAAAGTTCCTGAACTCATAATGTGTGGTAATTTGATGGACTGTACTAAGGTATAGGGATGTTTAGACTGAAAATGAGTATTTTCAATAGACTTAGCATTGAAGGTGCTAGAGAAGATTAAGTATTGTCGCAAGTAAGACAATGAAGGAAGATGGAGAATAGGATATTCCAAGTCATCTAGCTATACTAGATTTTGAAGTTTATTGAAATCGTGCTTATGTGTGCACGTCTTAAAAATGAAAGAATTGGTTCAACTTTTGGAACCAATGGATTTTAAAAGAACTATTCTTGGTATGTCTATGCTATTTATTTCGGCTAGACAGAAATTGATTTGAAATATCAAAATGAATTTTATATCATCGGTGCATTTGATGCAATGATGGTAAAATGATGGAGTTGTTAATGCAATTGAACCTGATGTTGGATGTGATCTTAGGATCAACAACCCACTATGGTATGATGTATAATGATAAGTCCTCAACGTACTGTGAAAAGTACGGTATCATGACATCATAAAACGTTTTGATGTATTGCGAAAGAATTTAAAGAAGTAGTCGATGTCAATTGATTTGACTAGACGAATGTTTCAAGTTGATATCCAATTTATTGGTATGGTTTAAGCTACTTGATTTGGCTAAGACGAATGGTATGTCATGATTAAAAGAAAATTGTTCTTTCTTTGAAGAAGTTGTGCCAAACCAAATTGCTTTGGTACGAAATCTAATGATTAAGTATGAGGTGAACACACCCCGAAATGGGGTTATACAATGGGTTGATCGCCTACATATGAAAGAGGTAGTTTACTTTCTGTGTGATTGTAAACTTACCGTGGAAGAAGGTTTACGACGTCATGCTATTAAACCTAGTAAGAGTTCATGATCAATTTGACCCCTTAGCAAGGGTATGAAATGTTTTAAAGGAATTCTTATACTCCTCATTATTCATTCAACTTCATAATTCTTGATAAGTTATGAAGATGAGAGAATGTTTGAAAGATAAGAAATTCTTTGAAGAGAAGTTGAGAAGAAGGGTATATTAAAATTTCGAGGATGAAATTCTGTGAGGAAGGGGTGAATGAGATGACCCGGGAATGAGTGTGGTTTTAGAAATTTCGAGGACGGAATTTTTATAAGGGAGGAAGAATGTGACAACCCGAAAAAATTAGATTGTCCCGAATTTAAGTTTAAAGAATTAGTTATTAATAAAATGATCTGGCTATGAGCTAGATTGAATGAGTAAGAATTTTCAAGACAAAAATAAAATTTTTCTAGGAACAAAAATATATCTGAGGAAAAAGACGAAATAGGCACTATTCACTCGACAAAACCCTAAGGGTTAGAGTTTGAATAACCTAAGCCTTTTCGAGAGTTCGGTATGTAGAAATGACATTCCGTTGAAAGATTTGACGATAATATATCATGAAAAGTTAAGTAAGCCGATAAAAGTTTTTCTTGAAAAAATTGCAGAAATCGGACAAAAAAAAATGACGAAAAGTATTGTTATGTACTTTTCATTCATTTAACTACGTTAGGGGAAAACGTGAAGAAAAACATTTAACGCCAAAAAGTGTTTTTCAGTTTTTCGGACATCCAAAGAATACGTAAAAGTAAAACTGTAAACGAAAGACGATATATCCAATAATATTTAGATTCCGAGAATCGCAATTTTTAAAATTATTGGACGAATTCCGAACGATGGAACCACGAAACTTCCAAGGGAAGCCTCATGAATAGTAAGGAGGTTAGTTGAGGAGGTGTGAATAATTGATTTATGGGTGAAATGACTATTTTGCCCCTAGCTTTGAAAATCTATAAAAAAGAAGCTAAATTCATTTGATTGGGATTTTGAAAATCAACCAACATTTGAGAGAGAGAAAGAGAGAGAGAGAGAGAGTTCTAATGGGAATAAAAAGAGGAAAAGGAAGAGGAAAAGTTATCTCGTGAGCAAACTTTGTCCGACAGAAGGAGATTAAAGAAGAAAGGTATCGAAAACCTAACTTCTGAATTAATTTTCTTTAAGTTTTATATGTTAAAAACATAACTGAATGAGAATAAGAACTAAAAGATGTTAGGAATTATTTCATATGGTTGAAATCATGAGAAAATGAAGAAATAAGAATTAGAAGTTTATTTTATAAATTTCTTAAAGAAGTATAAGATTCGTAATGAATTTGAGCGATCCGAATGAATCATATGAACGATTCGGTGAAATAAGTAAGGAATGATTTTTTATAACATTGAATTCCAGTAAAAAGTGAAATCGTAATCAAAATATCGATTAAAAATGAAGAACGGACGAAGAACACGTGAAGAACGCGAAGAATGTTGTTGATAGACAAATTTAAAACCATCGTAGTATAAATGTTGTTGATGGACAAGTATAAGACCATCGTGTATAAGTTAGATGCTTATTGCTTGGTTAGGAACGGTAGAAACATTCATGAGGAATGGATTAAAACTAAGCTATAATGAAGTTTTGGCAAAAATTTCGTAAAAGACGAATAAGAATTAGAAAGTTTGTAAATGAACCCGAACATGTATGGTTTCATAAGAAAGTAAGATAACGTAGAAAACGTTAGTCATGGACTCAAGAACAAATGAGTTCTGAGTTTGGATGACCGAATTACGGACGAACGAACGAAGAATGTTAACAATAAAAAATGAACGAAGGACAAAGATTAAGCCAATCGAATGGAATGTTAATAGATTCAGAATGAAGTTCTGTTTGAGGGGAATTGAAGTACGTAAGATTAGGAAGAGAATGGCTTTAGAACGACCTTGTTCCGAGTTATTACAAAAAGTTATGAGATCGGGAAGTAAGCGTCTCAAAATGATTTAAGACTTAGAAATTTTTTCAAAGATTAGGGCTTGGCGCCACAGTGCCAGCCATGCTTTGTAAGGTGGCACCACAGAGTCCATCTGGGGAGGTAGAGTCTTTGGAAACTTCGTGTCATGTGATCTGCAAGAAATAGTAAGGAGAGTGGCGCCACAACTCCAACCTAGGAAGAAAGACATCAGAGTAGAGCGCGGCGGTATGAATGAAAGAGAAGAGGCTGGCGGCCTTGTGCCGGTGCGAAAACAAAACCAGTGATGAGATATTGAGTGATGAGGGATGATAAGTGGATTTTATATACATGAATCAATGTCCATTTCATGCGTAATTGTTGCTAAATTCACGTGATCATGTTCGTTTTTACTTATTTTATGTTGTTTCATGTGTAGGATGGTTATTGTGGCATTTAAAGGATATGTGGAGTCAATTGGGATGATTTGAAGTCAATTGGAGTAAAATTGGAAGACGCCGTGAAGTTCAGCAAGTCAGTTAGCAGATTACACCACCGCCGGGGCGGGTATGTTTATATTGTATACCCTCGCCGGGGCGGGGGTTCTTCTTAATCAGTTAGTAGAAAGGTAGCCCGCCGGGGCGAGCGTATTTGGCCTATAAATCACCGCCGGGGTGGGGGGTCTTCATACGTTTTTGATAGTAAGGATGCCAGGCAAAATGTATATATAACTTCATACACCCGGCGGTAGGGGGTGTCGATTATCTTTGTGTTATGTTTTGATTGAAACTCTGGCTGGAATTGGTTTCTAACATATTGAATTACACATGGACACTACTTGATGGAGATTTTCGGCTGGGACTTGTGTGTTGGACATCTATTTATTCAATTACCAAGAAATTCAAGGAGATGGAGGGAATATTACGAAGATTAAGCTCAGTTTTTCTAAGCAAGCTTTGGAGGAGTATTTCGAGGAGATTTTCGAGACTATTATGATTCTAGTCTACGAGAAGGGTGTTTCTCAATATTCTTCATCTTAGGCTATTATTTGTAATTGAAAGAATATTTTCTATGATTTATTAAGTGTTTATTTCGTTTATGATGAACTAATTCATTTATTAGGCTTGTGATGGATCTTTGAGTTAATTGATGATTTTGTAAACTTTGATTTAAATTTCAATAATCTATTTCCACTTTATCTATATTGATTTGAGCGTTAATTTATGAATTGCCTGATCAACAATTCTTTGTGGATTTGTATGGAATCGAGAGAGGATATTCAAATCTAGACTTAATTAATATAGCATGTGTTCATGAATTTTGTGGATAACAGAATCTTGATGAATGTTAAGGTGGAGATATGCTTGGCATCGCATGTAATCGGATATAGAACTTAATCTAAAACCTTCTTTAATTGTAATTCACATAGAGATATAGTGAGTTAGTTGATTAAGGTGTTTAACTTGTTTCTATCCTAATTGTGGATTTAAGTTAATACGGTATTAGTGCATCGAGACGTGGTTAATACTACGTTCGTGTTCGTGACTACGATCCCTAGATAACGGTTCCGTAACCCACGTCTTCATTCTTTGACTTTTAATCTCGTTTAATCTTTCCGTTCAACCTTCATTAAAGGCTTAAAACACTTACATTCGATGAAATACACATTCGTTAACTTTCATTACACCTCCCCCAAGATTTGAGCAATTAAAATCTCATTCTTTGGGCTTTGCCACCGCACCATATTCTTGGCCAGTTCCCTCTCTTTCATTCATTGCAATGCCGCTAACCTACTCTGATGTCTTTCTTCCTAAGTTGGCGTTGTGGTGCCACTCTCCTTACTATTTCTTGCACTGCGGCGCGAGTTTCCAGTACCTACCTCCCCGATATGGACCTGTGGTGCCACCTTACAAAGCATGGCTGGCACTGTGGCGCCAAGCCCTAATCTTTAAAAAAATTTCTAAGTCTTGAATCATTTTTGAGACGCTTACTTCCCGATCTCATAACCTTTTCGTAATAACTCGGAATAAGGTCGTTTTAAAGCCATTCTCTTCCTAATCTTACGTACTTCAATTCCCCTCAAATAGAACTTCGTTCTGAATCTATTAACATGCCATTCGATTGGCTTAATCTTTGTCCTTCGTTCATTTTATGTTTTTAACATTCTTCATTCGTTCGTCCGTAATTCGGTCATCCGAACTTAAAACTCATTTGTTCTTGAGTCCACGACTAACGTTTTCTACGTTATCTTACTTTCTTATGAAACCATACATGTTCGAGTTCATTTACAAACTTTCTAATTCTTGTTCGTCTTTTACGAAATTTTTGCCATAACTTCATTATAGCTTAGTTTTAATCCATTCTTCATGAATGTTTCTACAGTTCCTAACCAAGAAATAAGCATCTAACTTATACACGATGGTCTTAAACTTGTCCATCAACAAAAATTATACTACGATGGTTTTAAATTTGTCCATCAAAAACATTCTTCGCGTTCTTTACGTGTTCTTCGCGTTCTTCGTCCGTTCTTCATTTTTAATCGATATTTTGATTACGATTTCACTTTTTACTGGAATTCAATGTTATAAAAAATCATTCCTTACTTATTTCACCGAATCGTTCATATGATTTATTCGGATCACTCAAATTCATTACGAATCTTATACTTCCTTAAGAAATTTATAAAATAAACTTTTAATTCTTATTTCTTCATTTTCTCATGATTTCAACCATATGAAATAATTCCTAACATCTTTTAGTTCTTATTCTCATTAAGTTATATTTTTAATATATAAAACTTAAAGAAAATTAATTCAGAAGTTAGGTTTTCGATACCTTTCTTCTTTAATCTCCTTCTGTCGAACAAAGTTTGCTCACGAGATAACTTTTCCTCTTTTTATTCCCATCCGAACTCTCTCTTTCTCTCTCTCTCTCTAAAATGTTGGTTGATTTTCAAAATCCCAATCAAATGAATTTAGCTTCCTTTTTATAGATTTTCAAAGCTAGGGGCAAAATAGTCATTTCACCCATAAATCTATTATTCACACCTCCTCAACTAACCTCCTTACTATTCATGAGGCTTCCCTTGGAAGTTTTGTGGTTCCATCGTTCGGAATTCGTCCAATAATTTTAAAAACTGCGATTCTCGGAATCTAAATATTATTGGATATTTCGTCTTTCGTTTACAGTTTTACTTTTACGTATTCTTTGGATGTCCGAAAAACTGAAAAACACTTTTTGGCGTTAAGTGTTTTTCTTCACGTTTTCCCCTAACGTAGTTAAATGAATGAAAAGTACATAACAATACTTTTCGTCAATTTTTTTTTTCCGATTTCTGCAATTTTTTCGAGAAAAACTTTTACCGGCTTACTTAACTTTTCACAATATAGTTGCTAACACATTTGAAATAGCTTAACTTTTCTGCAGTTAAGCATCACCAGGCCCGCAATAGCTGCTAACACATTTGAAATTAAGCCTGGGACGATTCAAATGATTCAGAATTCAGTTCAGTTTGGGGGATTGGCAAATGACGATCCGAATGAACATCTAATCAGCTTTCTTGAAATTTGCGACACTTTTAGATACAATGGAGTGTCGGATGATGCGGTGAGACTTCGCTTGTTCCCATTCACTTTACGGGATAAGGCAAAAAGTTGGTTACACTCTCTACCACCAGGATCAATCACTACGTGGGAAGACCTAGCTCAGAAATTCCTCGCCAAATTCTTCCCACCGGCGAAAACTGCTAAGATTAGGAACGAGATAACAATGTTTGAGCAGCAATATGGGGAGTCGTTATATGGGGCATACGAGAGATATAAAGAATTGCTCCGAAAGTGTCCCCATCATGGTTTACCAAAGTGGTTACAAATGAACACGTTTTATAATGGATTGAATGGAAACCTCAGAACCAGTATTGATGCAGCTTCAGGTGGAGCATTCATGGCTAAGAGTTACGAGGAAGTTTACAATTTAATTGAAACCATGAAAGCCAACAACTACCAGTGGCCCACAGCGAGAATGACTCAGGCGAAGGTAGCTGGGGTGTTAGAAGTAGATGGGGTGACAGCTATACAAGCACAGATTTCTGCGCTGTCCAAGAAGTTAGATGCCATGACAGGGGCTCAAGCACAGCAAGTGGCAGTTATATGTGAGTTGTGCATGGGAGAGCACCCAACGGATCAATGCGCGATTAATCTAGCATCTATGCAGTTTGTGGGCAATTATAACAGAATTCCACAGAATACATATCAGAATACGTACAATCAAGGGAATAGGAATCATCCAAATTTCTCATGGAGCAATAATCAGCAACATCAAGCTCCACAACCATCATATCCCCTAGGTTCTCAGAACTACCAACAACCGGCTCAGTATCAGGAAAGAAAATCAGATTTTGAGGAATTGGTATCGAAGTATATAACTAGTAATGAGGCAGCGATGAAAAATCAAGCAATAGCCATCAAGAACTTGGAAAATCAGATGGGGTAAATTGCTTTAGCACTAAATAACAGGCCACAAGGGACCCTACTAAGCAATACAGAGAGGAATCCGAAGGATAACCACGAACAGTGTCAAGCAATTACATTGAGGAGTGGAAAACATCTTGTGGGTTATAAAGTAGAAAATTCAGCAACTCCGGAGGAAAACGATGATGACAGTAACGTGGTTGAAGGAAATAAGTGTGAGGATAAGCAGAGTGAGGAAATAAAGTTAACTAATAAGCCAACTGTTTATCCACCAACGCCATTTCAGCAGAGGGTACAAAAACAGAAATTAGACTAACAATTTGCAAAAATTTTTAAAGTATTCAAGAAACTTCATATTAACATTCCATTTACAGAAGCCCTAGAGCAAATGCCGAGCTACGCGAAATTTATGAAAGGGATTCTGTCAAGAAAGAAGAAATGGGAAGATTTTGAGATAGTTGCACTAACAGAGGAGTGTACTGTAGTATTACAGTATAAATTACCACCAAAACTTAAGGACCCAAGGAGTTTCACTATCCCATGAACGACCGGGAACATGCATTTTAGTAAGTGTTTATGTGATTTGAGGGCGAGTGTAAACCTTATGCCATTGTTAGTATACATAGAATTGGGTTTTCCCGTGCCAAGGCCTACGAATATTTCATTGCAATTGGCAGATAGGTCAGTCACATATCCGAGAGGCATAGTAGAGGACATTTTGGTGAAGGTGGATAACTTTATATTACCCCCGGACTTTATCATTCTAGATTTTGAGGAGGACAAGAATATCCCGATTATCCTTTGGAGACCATTCTTGGCCACGGGTAGGACACTCATAGATGTACAAAAAGGAGAACTTACTATGAGGGTCCAAGATCAAGAAATCAAATTTAATGTGTTCAAGGCCATGAAATTCCCCACGGTTGAGGAAGAATGTTTTAGAATGGATTTAATTGAGCAAATCATCAATGAAGATATGAGCAAGAGTTTGGTCAAAGATACGTTAAAAACAACTTTATTGGGGGATGAAGAGGTCGACGACCCGGAACTGGTGGATTACTTACAAATGCTAGACTCATTGCCACGAGTTTCCAAATTCAGAACACCATTTGAACAATTGCACATGAAGGAAGTAGCCGCAGAAAAAACTAAAACCATCATTGGAATAGCCACTCCCTAACACCTCAGGTATTTAGGCAATTTAAATTCTATACCTGTTATTATTTCAGCTGCACTTCATGAATTACAGGAAGAAAAGTTGTTGAGGGCACTTAGGGAACACAAATTAGCTATTGGGTGGACGATTGCGGACATAAAGGGAATTAGTCCTTCATTTTGCATGCACAAGATTTTGATGGAAGATGAGGCAAAACCAATGGTGGAGCAACAACGACGTCTTAACCCTATTATGAAGGAAGTTATGAAGAAAGAAATATTGAAGTGGTTAGATGCCGGTATCATCTACCCGATTTCCGATATTAAGTGGGTTAGTCCGGTCCAATGCGTGCCAAAAAAGGGAGGAATGACTGTGGTGCAGAATGAGGACAACGAGCTAATACAGACTAGAATAGTGACAGGTTGGAGGGTTTGCATGGATTATAGAAAATTGAACAAGGCAACCCCAAAAGACCATTTCCCACTGCCCTTTATTGATCAAATACTAAACAGATTGGCGGGACATTCATATTACTGCTTATTGGATGGGTACTCGGGCTATAACCAGATAGTCATTGCTCCGGAGGATCAAGAAAAGATGACATTTATGTGCCCTTATGGCACATTTGCATTTAGGAGGATGTCATTCGGGTTATGCAATGCACCTGCAACCTTTCAATGGTGTATGATGGCTATTTTTTCAGATATGGTGGAGAAAAATGTTGAATTCTTTATGGATGACTTTTCAGTTTATGGGGACAAATTCAATACTTGCCTAGGGAATCTGGTCATGGTGTTGCAGTGATGTAAGGATACGAACCTCGTACTCACTTGGGAAAAATGCCACTTCATGGTTGAAGAGGGCATAATTTTGGGCCATAAGGTATCGGCTCAAAGGTTGGAGGTTGACAAAGCAAAGCTGGAAATAATCAAGAAATTACCTCCTCTGAGCTCAATTAAGGGTATTAGGAGTTTTTTGGGACATGCTGGGTTCTACAGGAGGTTCATAAAAGACTTCTCTAAAATTGCAAAACCTCTATGCAGTCTTTTAGAGAAGGATGTTACTTTCAGTTTTGATGAAGAATGCAAGTCAGCGTTTGAATTATTGAAGAAGAAATTGACTACAGACCCCATGATCGTCGCACCAGATTGGAACATGCCATTCGAGCTAATGTGTGATACGAGTGACTACGTGGTTGGGGCTTTTTTGGGCCAACGACAAGACAAGGTGTTTCATGCCATATACTATGCAAGCAAAACACTCACAGAGACTCAAATGAATTACACAACCACAGAAAAGGAATTGCTTGTAGTGGTGTATGTGTTTGACAAATTTTGGGCTTACTTGATCGGGACGAAGGTGATAGTCTACACAGACCATTTGGTGATTCGGTACTTAATAGCGAAAAAGGATGCTAAGCCGCGCCTTATCCGATGGATTCTCTTACTCCAAGAGTTTGACTTAGAAATAAAGGATAGAAAGGGAACGGAGAATCAAGTAGCCGATCACTTTTCTAGGCTAGAAAACCAAGCGAAAGAGAAAGACGACAGATGCAAAATTAATGAGTCATTCCCAGATGAGCAACTGTTTGGGATTTCTGCAGAGATTCCATGGTATGGGAATTATGCAAATTTTCTTGTGAGCAACATTCTACCACCTAACCTCACAAGACAACAAAAAAATAATTTTCTTCATGACGTGAAATAGTACATATGGGATGAATCGTATTTGTTCAAGTAGTGCGCCGACAAAATGATTAGACGGTACGTCCCCTATAGTGAAGTGAGGAATATTGTGCATAAGTGTCACTCATCTGCGTATGGAGGACATTATGGGAGTGAGAGGATAGCATCAAAGGTGTTGTAATCTGGGTTTTATTGGCCCACATTATTTAAGGATGCCCACCATTTTGTCAAACAATACGATAGGTGTCAAAGGGTGGGCAACATTTCGAAACAGAATGAGATGCCTTTACAAACGATTCTTGAAGTGGAAATCTTTGATGTATGGGGTATCAATTTCATGGGACTGTTCCCGTCATCTTTGAACAGTCAGTATATTCTACTCACGGTGGATTACGTATCGAAGTGGGTTAAAGCGGCAACACTACCATCCAACGATGCCAAGGTGGTCCTCAAATTTCTACAGAAAAATATTTTCACGAGGTTTGGCACACCGAGAGTAATAATCAGTGACGAAGGGAGTCACTTTTGCAATAAGTCCTTTATTGCTCTTTTGGCAAAGTATGGGGTCAACCACAAGGTGGCTACAACGTATTACCCTCAAACCAGTGGGTAGGCTAAGGTGTCAAACAGAGAAGTTAAGAAGATATTGGAGAAAGTAGTAAATCCGAGTGGGAAAGATTGGTCGCTTCGATTGGATGATGCATTATGGGCATACCAAACTGCGTAGAAGACACCAATCGGGATGTCACCATATCAACTACTGTACGGGAAGGTATGTAACTTACCGGTCGAGCTACACCATAAGGCTTATTGGGCTGTTCAAAATCTTAATTTTGATCAAGCAGCTGTAGGGGAAAAAAGACTACTTTAATTGAATGAACTTGACAAATTTCGCCTTCATGCCTATGAGAACTCAAAAATATACAAAGAAAAAGTAAAAAGATGGCACAACCAGAAAATTATATGTCGAACGTTTGAGCCGGGGAAATAAGTCCTTTTGTTCAACACACGGCTGCGATTGATCCTAGGAAGGCTTAAGTCGAGATGGTCGGGACCATTCACTATCAAGCGGGTATTCTCTCATGGCGCAGTTGAACTCTTCAGTCGCAATCCGCTAGAAACATTCAAGGTCAATGGTCAATGTTTAAATCATTATTGGGGTAGAGAAGCCAACACCAACGTGATCGCCATCACATTGCCCGACACAAATTAAACAGGAAGTAGTCAGGCTGAACGACTTAAAATAAAGCACTAATTGGGAGGCAACCCAATATTTAGTTTATTTATCATATTTTCCGTTCATATTTGCTTAATTATAGTTTTTGTACATTACTAGGTAGAAGAATACAATAAAAGTCTCGTTAATCTCTCTATAATTCATCATGTTATCAAAAACTCACTAATTTTTATGTTTTACATCGTGCAGGAAGAACAAAGGATCAAAAAGTGAGTTATATTGAAGCAAAAGTGGGAGTCCGACAAGAGGGCATGTCGCCAGGGCGCCCTTTTTGACTACAACCCGTACGGGCTGGGTCTCAAAAATTTTTGACATGAAGAGAAAGCCTTGCCAGTATGGGGTCCTGAGATTCAACCGACTAAGGAGGCAGTTATGTAGCCTCTCCCCATGCCCAATCGCCCACTACCTCAATTAAACCTCATAACCACCAACCACTACCACCACTTCTACTTCACACTACTTCCTTAACTCCATTAATTATCCCACCTCTTCACTCCACCAATAGAAGCCATTCCACCACCTCTATATAATACCACATTTCCTACCATACTTCTCACACAAATTGAAGTGGGCATTCCTAGAGGTTATTTGAGAGCTAGGGAGGAGGAAATTGAAAAGTTCAGGGGAGAACTAAGGCAAGTCAAGCAATAGAGAGAGATTATGGCTTCGCAATCATCTTCTAAACGTCAAAGAGGAGAGAGTTCACGGCCATCTTAACCAACCCGACCTTTTGATCATCGAAAATTCGTGAGTGCCACCATCGTCGACCGGTATGATTACATGCTCACCAAAGCCCTTACACCGGAGCGGGGGTTGGCACCGGATTCTAACAATGGGGAGATGATGCCTCAAATTTATCAAAAGGGGTGGACAAAATTCACAAAAGAGCCGGAACCCACTGTGGTCAACATTGTCAAGGAATTATATGCAAACGCTGAGGACAAAGAACCATTCCACGCATTTGTTCGGGGTCGGTTAGTTCCGTTCAGTGCCGATACAATCAACACCTACTATCAACTGCGGGTACCTCGTAACTGCCATTATGCTCATCTACAAAATTCTGATCCGGACTATGATGCTATAATCATGGAGATGACAAAGCTGGGAACATCTTGGATGAAAGGTCGGAAGGGAGGCACCGTGTTCCACAGCAAGGACCTTAGTCGGTATGGAAAAATCTAGTATGCATTCCTATGCGCTAAATTGCTTCCGTCCCAACATACCTCAGACGTCACCAAAGAGAAGGCGTTACTGTTGTACGCCATTGTGAAAGATTTCATTATCGACGTCGGGGTCATTATTTTCTTCTCCATCCGCCAGTGTTTACGTGAAAATTTTTCGGGCGGCTTGCCACACCCATCACTCATTTGTGGGTTATGTCGCAATGCAGGGGTGAGATGGTCTGACGACGAGCCCACACAAATGCCGCTCGCATTGCTTGATTCTAGGATGATAGCGCGGTATTCCGTATGGGCAGGTGGCGAGTCATATCCACGTGGTCTAGGCTTTAATTTTCCGTCGGCTTCGGAAGATGAAGTTGGTGCTACAGAGACATCGGGGGATGATAATGAAGTAATGGGAGATCAAGGGGACGAGCAGGTACCGCAGGCCGAGGCCATATCCAGTCCTCCATTCCTTGATTTTCAAAATCAAATGAATACACACAATAAAGCAGCACGTCGGGAAATATGGCGATTGGCATTGAGGCAAGATCACATGTTTGATGTTATGAACGCATCTTTTTCCTCACTCAACTCAACTCTTCAAAACTACAACCCAACGGCCCAATTTCCATATCAGCAGCCCATGCCAATGCCAAGGTTTCCCCCAGGTGATTTAGACGAAGAAGAGTAACAGCCATCTCCTCAGACTTAAGCGATAGCATAGAAGTCCTCACGTACTTATTTTGATTATTCATCCAATGAGGACATTGTATTACTGATGTTTGGGGGATTTAAATTTGTGTTTGCATGCATTTGGAGTACTTAGGCTTAGGTTTGCATTTTGTCATTTTAATTTCAATGTTGCATAGTAATTTAGGAAGAACTGCATACTAGCTCAGGTGCATACATAGTAGTTAGGTTATTTTTATCTTTACATTTTGTAAATAGTGCATTTTGTTATCTAAATAATAATAATAAAAAAAATTAGTTAGATAAATATTGTGTTCGCATAAGTCCAACAATGTTGTAGTTTATATTGTTTATGGGCCAATGATGAGATTGATAATAAGTTAATGAATATAACGTTGATTACTAGAACTATGATACAATTTTTGTTATGAATCGAATCTTGAGCTCGTTTGAAACTGATATAGAAAAGGTTAGCACGATTAATAAACATCTTTGTTGAATAGTCAGTTCAAATTGATACATAAATGGTCTCTAAAGGATAATGCTAGAGTAAATGAGAAAATGACAAGGATAGACAGTAAAGGCAGAATCTAGGCAAGAACCTAAGTTTGGGGGATGATATGTGGGGTATATAAGCTTTATCTAAATAAAATAAAAATAAATATTTATTATATATATATATCGTGACTAGTCTTGTTTCAGGGCCTTTGTTACTTGAGCAAGTACGCCCGAGGGGATTGTCTTTACACCTAGCGCCCTAAGAGCTTTTATGGTCTGGGAGTCATTGGTTGAAAGCTCGTTAAGGGGTAGCACTGTCAGCCTAATGGGAGGAGACATTGCACAGTTATGTATGTATACTTGTGTATTGTGCGTATATAGATTTTATCCAACAAGGGTAATGAATAACATTTCGATGTTATGTTGTGGTAATGAGAGATAAGTGTAAAATGTATAGACGCTGTGAACCTAACCACGTTGCGATGAATGATTGGTCTTAGCATACTACGAACGGTATGGATTCAACATTAAGAATGAGTAATGAAAATGGGGTTCATGTAATGAATAACGAAAGTATTAAGTAAGATATAAATTATCAAGAAAGCCATAATGAAAGGTAATAAGATTAATGGAAGCCAAATGTGAATCGAATAAGGAATGATTCCTGAGGTATGGCATTTAATTGCCAGAAAGCCATAAGGAATAAGAAATTAACTTAACGAACGTTATAGTTTAATGGTTCAGATAAGTTAAGATAAGTTAGGTTGTGTTACAATCGTAACCTTTGATGGCTGATATATGGGAGCTGGGCTAAACATTTCCTTTAGAGAGCTAAGGTATGAGACATGAACTTATTTGTTGGTTGTTTGTGGGAAACCAGTCAGAGTACCATATGGACTACTAGCAGAGAAGCGATGTGTGCTGAGTCCTAGAGAAGTTATAAGAAGAAGTTAAGAATGTAAATCATCAAAGATGATGAACGTATTGAGTAAGACATCTCCGTATGTCATGAAGCCGTAAACCAAAAAAAGAAGTTATCGCGTAAACTTAGGTTGAAAGAACGCAAACCCTAAGAAGTAAAGTTAAGTAAACCAATGCATAGGTCAAATATATGACTAATTGGTGTATATGTTATTTCCTTATTTGTTATAGGGATTGGAATGAGCAGTTTAACGTAAGCTGTAGCTGTGACACCCCTAAATCTAGATACTTCATTTCCACAAGACTTAGTGTTCACTTTCCATTCATACATATCTATCTACCCAAATATAATAAAATTAACTTTGAAATCCTCCCTTTAAAAAGGGTTACATCATTAATCAAAAAGTCTTCCCAGGTTGTCTAACCCTAAACATCAATCAAGTGCGAAAATAAAATAATTACATCAGATTTTTAAATAAAAAGTCTATCATTCATGACCATAAATAAAATTACAAGTCTTCATCACTTGCACATTTTTCCCTTTCCTTTGCTAGTTGAAGGCTCATCTACCTTCTCAACTTTAGCTGCAATAATTATATTTATGCAAGAGTGAGCAAAATAATTGCTCACTAGATATAACAATAAAGCAACAGAAGAATAATAGCTGCCAATAAATGATAATCAATGATAATCAACAACAAGAATCAAAATAAGAAATCTGTCTGAGGGTCATAAGACCACGAACTATGTCCACGGTTACAAGTAATCTTTCAACTTTAACCTTAACAGTTGTATTGTAGGGACTTCACATACTTAGGGGGATCAACCCTTCGTACCATGTATTGTGCATAAACATCTAAACACATCGCGTATCACCTATAATGGGGTTGTTCTTCTCAATTTTAGAGTACAAGTCCGCACCAAAGAAAGTTTGGTTTGGATAAACTTTCAAGGGTAATTTAAAGTTTAACGATCATCAACTAGGGGACTAGTTGAATCAACAATGCTTAATAACACAATAGTTGTTTAATAACAACAAAACATAGAACAATTGAGAATCATAGGTGAATTGACTATATAGATTAAGCTCATGCTTGAAAATAACTAGAAAGCATAAGCATTAGATAAATTGAATAACATGATAAACCTTTGCTTGAACAATAATATGCTAGGTCTATGATCTTGTCAAATTAGAAATTTGATTACTGAATGTACACTAATTGATAACAAGCTGGAAATAAAGCTTGCTCAACATGATAATAAATTATGCAAAGTGATTGAAGTACAACAATTCAAAACTACGAAATGAAAGTTCAAGAAACATCTGTTATAAAAGAATGAACAAAAGAAACTTGTTTAACTATAAACAAGATAGAGTAAACCAACAATGATTAGAATTCCAATAAACTTAGGGTTATAACATGCTCAATGTATAGAGATAAGGTTTTGGAAACTTGCATCCTCATAAACAAATTAGATACAAGAACTTACTTAATCATAAGAATAAAGTTGCACAATGTAATAATAGAACTAGCTTAACGAAAGTGTAGAGTTAGAAAACTTGCTCAATGTAAAAAGATGAGGTTTAGAAACTTGCCTTGAGCGTAAGCTATAATATTAAAATTCACGTTCACCTACACATTTTAGTGGAACCACAATATCTTATTAGACATGTAAGACCCCAACTTATTCTAAATAAAATTGAATTTTTCCTCTATTCATTATTCTAAATTAATAAGGTGTTAATTAGATATAATGCTTTGGTTATGGGTGAAATGTGCAAATTTTGCAAAATAAGCAAGTGGTTATAAAATATTCATTTCTGTCGGGGAATATTCGTTTTGGAATATTCTTTTTGTCGGGAATATCTGTACGACGGCGTAGTCAATTGAGGACCCCATAACAGAATAACTGTTGGATGAAGAAAATGACAAAGTTGAGTTTTATAAATAACGGCGTAATTGTTACCGAAACACCGTTGGATTACACGGTGGTTAAAATACGATGTCTGGCGTGGTTGCATAGTAGCACACGGTATTGCACAGTATTGTTGAATTATTGATTCATACGTATGAAGGCACTAGTCAATAATTGTTATAGTAGTTACTGTTTAATATTTTATTTTATTGATTCAATAATTGCTGCGTTGATAGTTTATATTATTATTGTTTCAATAATTGTCACTGCACAGTATTTTCAATTATCAGATCAATAATTCATATTATTTGAATAATATTATTAGATAGCATTATTGGCAATGTCTAGAAAGTTCTGTCAAGGAGAGGTTTGGTCACCTAATTCCGCGCCAATAAGGAGAAATCCTTATTGGAAAGCTCCTTCTTTCCCCGGAACGGCCTGGTTGTCATAATTGTGATTATGTAATATTATTTGTGAATAATTAATTATTAATTTATATGATAAGGAAATATTTATTTTATGCGGATATAAATGATGGATTTATTTTATGTGGTTATAAATGAAAAAATTAATGTTGTGGTGCTTTATCAGTAATTTGTCGGTGTGGAGGTATTAAAAATCACCCGTTTGTGGATTTTGGATATTTTCTGTTTGGAATTTGGAAAAACTCAAAGATACAAAGTTGTAGAGAATTCTATTTCGTGTGGAATGGATATAAAATTCGTATTTTTCTGATAAACGGGCTATTTTCTATGAATTACTAAAGTTTTGGAAAATAAAATGATTTTTATTAAATTATGGGTGGGACCCACTTTTTGGTTGGTGTTGAATGCACATGGGCTGATGAAAATTTTTAGAATTGGTGGCTAGCTTGTTCAATTGATGCATGCATAGAAGAAAGAATGAGAAATAATATTAATTTATTATTTTAGTCTCCTATGGCGTTCTAGCATTTTTCTATAAATAGACGCTTAGGTTAGAATTAAAAATTACACCAGAAACAAGTTTTCTTTCTCTCTAGATTATCGAGCGTATTTTTGTGAGTATTTTGATACTTTGAGAGTTACTCTACGGTATAAGTTTCCTTTGGCTTTCTATCTGATATTCCGATCAGAAGTACCGTTATTTTGAGGTAAGGGAATTTATTTTCTTCTTAAATGATATTATTTTCTTCAATATCATTATGCCGAAATATTGGTTTGAAATTTTTAATCAAATTTAGAACTTTTTTGTGTCGGGGTTACTATTCACGTATACGGTACTATTCACGTATACGACACTATTCACGAGTACGACAATATTCACCGAAAAATGAAATTTTCTTCTTTTGTCCAAGATGTCTATTATGGTTACTATCTTTAATTGTATCCATGTTTTGATCTTTATTTTTGAATTCTGCTTCAAAATTGGTTATTATGGAGTATTATTGATCTCGGATAAACTGTAATACGAATCCCTAATATTTGTCCTTCTGTCTCACTAGAGTCGTTTTCTTTAAAATATTTTTCATCATCCTCAGTCCTAAATGATGATATTACCGAATATCTTTGGCCTGTAGTTCAAAGATGAATGATTAACTGATGAATATCTTTGGCCCGTAGTGCAAAGATGAACAGGTGTTGAGATGAACATGACTAACCGTGGTGATACAAATGAATATCTTTGGCACAGTAGAGGTGCAAGATGAATATTTGATTAAAGATGTATATTGATTGTTGTTACAGGGATAAAATATTGATGATGAACTTTTAATTCTTAGAAAATAGTAGAATTCATTCTCCACGTGACTCTTCTAATGGATTGCTGTTTCTGCTGCAGTTGTTGATCTAAAATTTGTTGTCTATTGTATTCTATCATATTTTTTCCTGTTGAAGACTAATGATAATTTGTTGTATATTATCTTAGTCATAATATTCTTTACTGGGCTAGTTGAGCTCACCCTTTTCCTTTTTGTTCCATTTTTCTTCTCAGGAGGTGAGAACATAGCAAGATCTAGTCGGGGTATGAAGTGATGGTTCTAGAAAGATGTTTTAGCAGTCCTCACTATTTCTGTAAAATAGTGTATGAATAATTGTAATGAGGACTCATTTGGGTAAGGATATTGTCTAGATGACAATATTTGTATTTAAACTCACAGTATGTGTTGTCGTATTTTACACGACAATTGTATTATTGAAGTTGTAGTTTGCTTTCTGTACCATGTATTTGGCGTCTCAGAATGGGTGTTGTATACCTGTTTTGGGGGCGTCACAAGACATGTTAACATCTACTTAAAAAATAACACCATTTCTAGATAAACTTGTTAATTTAGTACAAATCTTATTCTACTATATAAATATCAGAAATTCCAAGTGTTAACCTTCACAACACTTATTTAACATTCATTGTGTACCCTAAGTCACAACATAACGTATTCGTAACTTACTAATCATTTTTATAACTTTGAATTTGTCAATGACATATCACGATTCTGTTTTAACCTTCTTACTATATGTTTGACACATTAACATAACCTTAGACCAAGTGGTAAGGGTACCCAAGATCTGCAGCAGAAGAAAGCAGAAATCATCTCTCTCAGATTGGTATGGTATGCAACACCGCCCATACACAAGCTTGGGATCAGTAGCTGATTGCTACCGCTTTTACAGCCTTTGCATTGACGTAGCTACATTACCGGCAAGCACGCAGACGAGAACCGTAAAGGTGTGAATAGTAGCCATTTTTAGCCCAACTAACACAAATTTCACCCACCAAGTAGTGAATTTAACACATATAATTGGTATAAAACTATTACAAACATGTTTGCTATCATATTCAACCAATTAGAACAAATTAATAACACCGTAAACTAGTTTAATTCCTCAAATTCCATATTTTTATATGAAAACTCTATTTTTGACATCTTTTACAAAAATCATCACTGTGATTACAATTCTACACCGAATCACTTCGTTCAAACTACGTTTTCTTCATTTCTTAATGAACTAGCATAATCAAGCCTCAATTTATAGTTTAACATAAAAATTACCCACTAAAATTTGTACTTTTACAAGCCATATAGGAAAAATATACTGTAAATACTTTTCTTCCTTTTTTAAACAAAAATAGCATACAATTCCTTGTTTAAACATAAACTATAGCATTACAAATACATACAAATGCGATAATATAGTCATATAGCAACAATTCAAAAAATATGGAATTCACAGAGTTTGAAGCTTCATGCCGTAAACTAATCTATACATATATATATATAATATAGAGATTATGAAAAATTACCTTCAATTAGCTTGCACAACCTTCCTAAACACAGGATTTTGCTTTGGAAAACTCAAGAACTCTCTCTCAATTCTCTTTCAATTCTCTGTATTCTCTTAAGCTTAGAAACTAGTTTATGCGTAAAAAAAACATATAGCTATAATGCGTAAAAACAAACTGCTAGCCATAATAATTCACACACTAATTGGAATATCAGTTACACCCTAAACGTATATGTTATAATTATATTATATTTATTATTTAATTTATATTATTTAAAATTCAAAAATCAAAAATCCAAAAGTCATAAGGCTCCTTTTGGCAAAAAGTCTTTAAAATAAAGACTTAATATTTTAAGCCTTGTTTGGGTTAAATCAATTTAAAACTACTTTAATTATTTTAATAAATAATTTAGTTTCTAATTTATAATCACATATTATTTATTTGTATTTCCATATCCAACATTAATCAAATAAATTAATTATACATACCATATTTTCAATAAATATTTCACTTAAATAGTTATCACAAAATTATAATTTCATTATAATTTTATTTAATAATTTAACACACCAATTTAAATTATTAAATTAAAACAACAATATAACATCTCATGTTATATTATAACTCTCAAAATTATAAATTAATTTAATTTAGAATATTATCTAATAAATTTAATTCATAAACATTTACTAATAATAAGCACATTAATAAAATATTTATTTCATCAATTTTAACAATAAACACATCAAATAAATATTATATAATTCAATAAATATTTAATATTACAATCTAAAATCCGGATTGTTACATCATTTCCTCCTTACAAGGATTTTGTCCCTAGAATCACAACTCAAACAACTAAATCGTCACATTCTTCCCTCCTTACAAAGATTCTGTCCCCAGAATCGAAGACACAGACTAAACAAATAACTCAGGGTAATTTTTCATCATTTCAGATTCGAGTTCCCACGTAGTCTCTTCGACGTTGTGGTTCCTCCATATCACCTTCACAAAAGGTATCACTTTATTACTGAGCATTTGTTCTTTTCTGTCGACTATTTGGATATGAATGTCTTCATAAGACAAATCTTTATTGAACTGCAACGGTTCATACTCGATCACATGCTTGTAATCGGGTTTATACGGTCGCAACACCGACACATGAAAAACATTGTGCACATGTTCTAATTCTGGAGGTAAAGCTACTTCGTAGGCCACCTCTCCCACTCTTGACAGTATCTCGAAAGGTCCAACAAACTTTGGGCTTAGCTTTCCTTTCTTGCCAAAAAGAATTTTCCCCTTTAAAGGGGAAACTTTCAGGAACACGGAATTTTCTGCTTCAAATTCACGATTCTGCTTGTGTTGATTAACATACTTCTTCAATCGATCTTGAGCAGCTACCAGTCTTGCTCTGATGAGTTTTATAACTTCAGTGGTCTGCTGTACCAGTTCTGGGCCTAACAGTTGACGTTCACCAAATTCATCCCAGCATAATGGAGTTCTGCATTTTCCGTCGTATAGTGCCTCGTATAGCGGCATGCCAATGCTTGCATGGTAACTGTTGTTGTTTGCAAATTCTACAAACGGTAAATGATTATCCCAGTTTCCTTTGAAACCCATTATGCACGCTCTAAGCATATCCTCTAGCGTCTGGATTGTTCATTCGCTTTGACCATCGGTTTGCGGATGATATGTTGTACTCACCTTCAGTTGCATTCCCATGCATTCTTGTAGTCTCTTCCAGAAATTTGATGTGAACCTCACGTCTCGATCTGACACTATTGATATTGGCACTCCATATCTCGACACGATCTCGTTGACATATAGTTTCGCCAGCCGATCAAGATTAAATTTAATCTTTATTGGCAAAAAGTGGGCTGATTTCATTAATCTATCCACTATCACCCAAATCGCATCTTATCCTTTCTGAGTCATTGGAAGACCTACCACAAAATCCATTGTGATATGTTCCCATTTCCATTCCGGTATTTCCAACGGTTGGAGTAATCTGCTTGGTCATTAATGTTCGGCCTTTACTTTCTGACATGTCAAGCACTTTACAATGCATTCTACAATGTTTCTTTTTCATATTTGGCCACCAAAAGTGTCGCCGCAAATCTTGATACATCTTCGTACTTCCTAGATGAGTAGAATATCTTGAGCTATGAGCTTCTATCAAGATTTCTTCTTTAATATCCTGTACTGCTGGAACCCAAATTCGTCCCTCGAATCTTAGCATTCCCTTAGTATCAAACTTGTACTTCACTTTTTTACCCTCGACCACACCTTCCTTTATTTTTCGGCATTGTGACGCCCCAAAATTAGGTATACATCACCCATCTTGGGTCGACACTTACATGGTACAGAATTTAAATACAACTTATTAACTTAACTGTCGTGTACAATACGACATAAACTGTGAGTTTAAATACAAATATCGTCTACTAGATATTATACAAACTCAAACAAAAAGTCCTCATTACAGTTATTATCACACTATTTTACAGAATAGTGAGGACTACTAATGCTATCTTCGGGACCATCACTGCTTTCCCAGACTCGTCGTCCCGACTATATTATCATTTCACAGAGAAAGCGGTGAAAGAAAGGGTGAGCTCAACTAGCCCAATAAAAATATTATGACTAAGATAATGCGAAATAAATTATCAATAGTCTTGATAATGTTAAACCGATAAAATACAATGACAACCAGGTTTAATCTGCGGTGAATATCTGATCCATTAAAAGAGTCAAGTAGAAAATAAAGTCTACTATCTTTTAGGTTTTAAAAGGTTTTTCATCATCGTTTATAAATGAGACTCGACTTTAATAAATATTTCACATCATCGAATCACCCCACACTTTCTGACGAGGATATTCTTTAGTATCACGACCACAATTATTCATGCACTACTGGGCCAAGAATATTTGTGTATTCATTAATAGTCATGATCATGCCAACAAGCATCCATCAATGCACTACTGCCACTCGAGGATTTTATCACATCATTTGTAACATTACGGTCATGATTACACCGAATAGTCTCTGGTCATAATCATACCAAGTCCATCTATGCACTACACAGCCATGAGATGACTTTTAAAAAATATAAACATGAGGATGATGATAATGATATAAGAATTCAATAAAACAAGTTCAAGAATTATTTTATCCGGGAATTATTAACGTCCAAATTGTCAACATGATAATCTTTTTTGTAGAGTAAAATTCAAGAATGATCGGAAGAATATTTCTATGAAAGATCTTTGGATGAAACGCAAATATCAAGGATATTCTACTAATTTCATGGAGTATAGAAGTCAAAGTTTTAACCAATTGGGTATAATAAGGAATGGAATAACAAAAGAAATCACCATGCATGCGATAGACCGCAGCATGAAGTTATTCCAACAGAATAATAAATAACGGAACCGAGTCGGTGAAATTCACAAGCGGGATGTTCCAACGAGAATAATAAAGATGGAACCCGGATCCGGTGTAAAACACACGAATAGGATATTCAAATGAATAATAAAAAAGGCGGAACCAGTCCGGTGTAAAACACACGAGCATGAGATGTTCCAGCGAATAATAATAATAAAGATTTTAACCGTAAAACTGTAAAAACACACGAGACAGGATGTTCCAATGAATAATAATAATAAAGCGGAACCGGTCCTGTGTAAAACACACACAGACGGATGTTCCAATGTAATAATAGAAGAATGTCACCAAGTATAGGGTAAACCACTTATACAAAGTTATTCCAATGAATAATAAGCAATGGAATAACAACAGTTCTCTTCATGAATAAGAAAGAATAACACCCTTACGGGTACAACAAATAATACCCCTTACATTTGGTAGGAGATTGAATCTTTGCGCACGGTGTAGTAACAAAATACTACTTCTTCTTTCTCTCTTATTCTCTCTATACTTTCTCTCTCTATAGCTTGAATGAATTAAGTGAAAATAATGAAGCCCTAGGCCTCTATTTATAGAAGATTTCTAGCTTAGCTTTTCCAGTATGAAAAGGCAAGTGGCTTGACGACCGGTTTGGCGCTTTGTAATGTGAAACGACAAGTGGTTCGGCGCTTTGTAATGTGAAACGACAAGTGGTTCGACGTCTGGTAAAGGTAATTACTATTAACGAAGGTAAATACTATTGACGAAGGTAAATACTATTCACAAGGGTAATTACTATTGACGAAGGTAAATACTATTCACAAGGGTAATTACTATTGACGAAGGTAAATACTATTGATGAAGAGACTCTTAGATGATGACATATGAGCCCCCCCATAAAATAATCAAACTTACCACAAATCATAACACATATTTAATCTTTCAATAATTATTAATCATTTATAACTTGTCGTCTCAATTATTGATTTAATACTATAACATATTATACGAGATGATCTTGTGTGACAATAATTGAATCAATAATATAAGAGATATGATGCGTGAATTCTTCGTAGCAATAATTGAGCATAACTGAGTGACTTCTCACGTAAGCATCAATAATCAATACCGTGTGCTACTATGCAACCACGCGTATTACTGTACTTTTACCACCGGGTAGTTCAACAGTTTTAACGGTAACACCTCCGCCGTTATTTTTATAAAAATATTTTTATCGTTTTCTCAATCCGACAATAATGTTGTGGGGTCCACCAATGATTGAGCCATTATGCGAATATTCCTAACAAAAAGAATATTCCCACCAAACGAATATTTTATAACAACTTGCATACTTTGCAAAATTTATAAATATTACCTGACTATAACATTATATCAAATTTATTCCATAATATTCAAAAATAATATTTATAGAAAAATTCATCTTTATTTATAAAAATTTGGGTCTTACAACCTCCCTTCTTATGAAATTTAAGCCCTCGAAATTAGAATGCGATACTGGTATGTCGAAGAGGTAAGGATACCTTGATTTCATTTGATTCTAACTCCCAAGTCATTTCCTCAACATCGTGGTTCCTCCATAAAACTTTGACTTGAGGTATAACCTTGGAGCGTAGAATATGTTCTTTCTTATCCAAAATTTGAACAGGAACCTCTTCATACGTCAAATCTTCCGCTATTTCGTCCGGTTCTAACTCAATAATATGGTTCGGGTCTTTCACATATTTACGTAACATAGATATGTGAAAAACGTTATGAACACGAGACATATTTGGCGGTAAAGCGAGTCTATAGGCCACAGTTCCTACTCGATCGAGGATTAAAAATGGACCGATGAATCGAGGTTTAAGTTTTCCTCTCTTTCCAAATCTTGTAACTCCTTTCCATGGAGCAACTCTTAACAACACATGATCTCCTATATCGAATTCCACGTTCTTTCGATGAAGATCAGCATAACTCTTTTGTCGATTTTGTGAGGTTTTTATCGTTGTTGGATCGTGCAATCTTTTCCGTAGTCATACGTACGTACCAACTCCGGTCCCAACAACGTTGCTTCACCCACCTCATCCCAAAGATATCTTGGAGAACGACACTTTCTTCCATACTGGCCTTGAATGGAGCCATGCCAATACTTGCTTGATAAGCTGTTGTTGTAGGAAAACTCCACCAATGGTAAGAACTTGTCCCAACTCCTTGAAATCAAGGACACAGAGTCTTAATAGATCTTCAAGAGTTTGAATAGTCCTCTCCGATTGTCCGTCTGGTCGAGGATGATATCTTAGAAACTAAATCGTGAAGTCTGTGCCCATAGCTTTTTGCAAACTAACCCAAAATCGTGAAGTGAATCTTGGGTCTCGATCGGAAACTATGGATACTGCGGCATACCATGCGATCTTACAATCTCGTTTATGTACATACTGAGCAAGGCGTTCAAGTGTATAAGTTTCTCGTATCGGTGAAGAAATGAAGCGGACTTGGTCAACCTATCAACAATGACCCAAATCGCATCAATGCCTTGAGAAACCTTAGGAAGGCCGATGAACGAAATCCATGGTAATGTGCTCCCACTTCCATTCGGAATTTCAAGTGGTTGCAATGGACCTTTTGGTACTTGATGCTCCGCTTTAACTTCGTTGACAAGTTAGACACCTTGAGATAAACAAATACTATCTCTCTCTTCATATTGCTCCACCAAAATGTATGACGAATATCATGATACATTTGGTACTCCCGAGATGGATTGCAAATGGTGTGTTGTGTGCCTCCATCATGATATTATACTTTAAATCGTGGTCGTTAGGAACACAAAGTGCGGAGTTGACTTCAGTATTCCTTCTTCATCGATTCTTGCTTCCTAATAGATAGCACCTTCTTGCACTTTCTTCCTCATACGCATCGCCTCCGTGTCTCAGCTTGAGCGGCTTTAACTTTATCAATTAAAGTCGGTTCTACTCGTATACTCGCTATCATCACATCGTCCACAGAGTCTTTAATTCTATCTCCATCCTTTGCAAGTCACACAAAATGGGCCTTTGCGTTGACAATATCGCTTTTCGTGCTTGCATATGATTTTCTACTCAATCGTCGGCTACCACGCTTAGCTTTTCGAGGATGGTATTGGATGGTATGATCATAATCTTTCAACAGTTCAAGCCAACGTCGTTGTCGCGCATGTTGAGTTCCTTTTGAGTGAAGAAATATTTGAGGCTTTTATGATCCGTAAAGATCTCCACTTTCTCCCCATACAAGTAATGCCTCCAAATTTTAAGTGCAAAGACAACAATTATAACTCTAGATCATGAGTAGGATAATTCCTCTCATATTCTTTGAGTTGTCGCGAGGCATAAACTATTACTTTTCCATGTTGCATGAGAACACATCCCAACCCTTTGCCCGAAGCATCACTTTGTAGATGACAAATCCCTCAGAGCAGATGGTATTGTCGAATCCGGTCTTTGAAATAAGTCTCCTCTTGAGTTCTTGAAAACTCTTCTCACATTCTTCGCTCCAACCGAACTTTGTATCTTTCCGAGTCAAATTTGAGTCGATGGAATAGCGATTCGAGAAAATCCTTCCACGAATCTCCGATAATAACCAAATTAAACCGAGAAAGCTACGTACTTGATCATCGATTTAGGTTGTTCCCGACTTTGAATAGCTTCAATCTTTCTTTGGGTCAGCGGATATTCCATGACTTGATACCACGTGCCCAAGGAATGTTACTTCTTCAAGCCAGAACTCGCATTTCTTCAACTTGGCATAAAGCTTATATTCACGAAGCTTTTGGAGTGTCAGCCTCAAGTGTTGCTCATGATCTTCACGGCTTTTGGAATAAATAAGGATGTCATCAATAAAGACGACCACAAAGTGATCTAAATATTCCTTGAATACTCGGTTCATCATATCCATGAAGGCAGCAGGAGCATTAGTCAATCCAAAGGACATGACTAGAATTCATAATGCCCGTCTTCTGCAGAGTTAAAGCCGTCTTTGGAATGTCAGCGGTTCTAATCTTCAATTGGTGATATCCGGAACGAAGATCAATCTTTGAAAAGAATTTGGCTCCTTGCAACTGGTCAAACAGGTCATCAATACGTGGCAATGGATACCTATTTTTTATGGTGACGTGATTCAACTCCCGATAATCAATACAAAGTCGCATACTCCCATCTTTCTTCTTCACGAATAGAACAGGAGCACCCCAAGGAGAAGTACTAGGACGAATAAAGCCAATGTCTAACAATTCCTGCGGTTGGGTCTTTAACTCTGAAGTTCAATAGAGCCATTCGATATGGGGCTTTGGAAATAGGTTTTGTCTGGGGTTCAAGGTCGATACAAAATTCAATTTCACGCTCTGAGGGTAGGCGAGGAAGTTCTTGAGAATACGTCGGAAAATTTATTAACAATAGGAATATCGTTTAAAACCGGCGTATTTTATTTAAATCATGACATGAGCTAAGAAAGCTTGACATCCGTTTTTCAATAAACGAATAGCTTTATGGCTTGAGATGACCGTGATTGATTTTAATGGTTTGGTCGTTTGAATTCGCATAATAGGTTGATTAGGAATATGAAAGCTAACAACCTTACGAAAACAATCAATTTTTGCATGATAAGTAGTTAACCAATCAATCCACTAGAATCACGTCAAATGCAAGTATTTTTAATGAAATAAGATCGACGGGTAATGTGAGGGGACCGATTTGAACCAAACAAGACTTATAAGCGAGTGGATGTAATGAAGGTTTCTCCCAACGGAGTTTCCACAGATAAGTCAAAGTCTAATTTCTCCTGAGTCAAATTTAATCGATGAGCGCAAGTAGGAGAAATAAAAGAATGGGTAGAACCCAGATCAAATAAAGTATAGACTTCATTAGAGTTTATGATAAGCTTACCCGTGATGACCTCATTCGGTTCCTTGCTCTTTGGGAGGTCACAACAAATGCTCTCCTTTGCACTTCTGGGTTTTGAATTTTACGGGATGGCCTTTGGTGCCTCCATCCTAGCCGAATTTGTCTTGATGAACGACAAAATCGAGCTAAGTGACCTTCTCTTCCACAATTATAACATGCTTTGACTGCATGGCGCAGCTTTGGGTGATGTGTCCCTCTCCTCCGCATTTGAAGCATATGATAGGTGGTCTTTCTCCTTCCTTAACAATGGGTCTTTGGTCTTTGACGTCTTTCCATCATTGTTGAATCTCCTTTTCTTGAAATGTCCATTCTTATTGTTTTGGCCTGATTACCACCGAAGTGGTTACCATATCTGGCCATTGATTCCCTCCACGCTTGTTGTCACCGCCTCGATGACTATTCTCATTGGTATTATAATTTTGCTTAAATTGCTCTCTTTTAGTTCGTTGACTCATTATCGCGCTCCACTAATCGAGCCCTATTTACAACATCTGAATACAAACACGGTTTATGAAATAAGATGTTGACGTATCTCTCGACTTCAAACCTCTTAAAAACATTCGCGCCATTCTCTCTTCATTATCCACCAGTGGGGCGAAAACCGTGATAACTCCGCAAATTTTGCCTCGTATTGCGACACGGTCATATTGTTTTGTTCCAACTTGATAAACTCCACCTCCTTCATGTGGCGAATACTTTCGGAAAGTATTTGTCGTTGAATGACTCTGGAACTTCTCCCAAGATATCTTGATGACAATTTGGTTGAGTACGCTTTTACCGATTCCCACCAAGAATCCGCCTCTCCGCGCAACATAAAAGCGTGAAGGGAACCTTTGCTCCTCGGAGCATCCCAAGACATCAAATATCTTGGTAATCTGCTTTATCCATGCTTCCGCCGTAGTGGTTTTGGCTCTCCTTAAACTCCGGTGGTCCCAGCTCCTTAAATTGTTTAGCGGTGACCGGCGAGAGTTTTCCGTGTTTCCACCTACGTTTTGGGCGAGAGTCGCTCTCGCTTCTTTGTTGCATAAATTGCATAAAGCCTCCCGAACATTTGATCATTCGTCATTTGGTCGGTGTTGTTGTTTTGCATGAGGATTGTCGCCTTCACGATGCACATTATCCTCGATTATTGATATGTGGTGAATCAACAATCGCTGCGCTCCATTGCTATTCTCAACATTCTCGGATGTCATTTTCGAATCTTCGCCACAAAACAAAAGGTTAATTGACATGTAACAAATTATCCCTATCTTCCGACCAACCAATAAAATATCACATAAACTTAGGTAGGTCATACTAATAGCGAAGGTATTCCCGTCTCTCCCTCCTAGTACTATTCTCACATCTTAGCTGTGGATCATATCCTAAGCTCGATACCAATCTGTGGCCCAAAAATTAGGTATACATCACCCATCTTGGGTGCGACACTTACATGGTACGAAATTTAAATACAACTTATTAACTTAAGCGTAGGTATGCAATACGACATAAACCGTGAGTTTAAATACAAATATCGTCTACTAGATATTATACAAACTCAAACAAAAAGTCCTCATTACAGATTATTATCACACTATTTTTTTCGAATAGTGAGGACTACTAATGCTATCTTGGTGACCATCACTCGTTTCCCAGGCTAAATCCCAAATTATATTATCATTTCCGAAGAAAAACGGTGAAAAGAAAGGGTGAGCTCAACTAGCCCAAAGAAGAAATATTATGACTAAAGATAATGCGAAATAAATTATCAATAGTCTTCAATAATGTTAAACCGATAAAATACAATAGACAACCGGTTTAATCTGCGTGAATATCTAATCCATTAAAAGAGTCAAGTAGAAAATAAAATCTACTATCTTTTAGGTTTTAAAAGTTTTTCATCATCATTTATAAATGAGACTCACTTTAATAAATATTTCACATCATCGAATCACCCTCGCACTTTTCTGACGAGGATATTCTTTAGTATCACGACCACAATTATTCATGCACTACGGGCCAAGAATATTTGTGTATTCATTAATGGTCATGATCATGCCAACAATCATCCATCAATGCACTACTGACATTTGAGGATTTTTATCACATCATTTGTAACATTACGGTCATGATTACACCAAATAGTCTCGGTCATAATCATACCAAGTCCATCTATGCACTCTTCTGCCACAGATGACTTTCAAAAAAAATATAAACATGAGGATGATGACAATGATATAAGAATTCAATAAAACAAGTTCAAGAATTATTTTATCCGGGAATTATTAACGTCCAAATTGTCAACATGATATCTTTGTTTTGTAGAGTAAAATTCAAGAATGATCGGAAGAATATTTCTATGAAAGATCTTTGGATGAAACGCAAATATCAAGGATATTCTACTAATTTCATGGAGTATAGAAGTCAAAGTTTTAACCAATTTGGGTATAATAAGGAATGGAATAACAAAAGAAATCACCATGCATGCGATAGACCGCATGCAGACGAGTTATTCCAATGTATAATAAATAACGGAACGAATCAGTCGTGAAATTCACACCGAGCGGGATGTTCCATAAGAATAATAAAGATGGAACCGGATCCGGTGTAAAACACACGATAGGGATATTCCAACGAGAATAATAAAGATTTTAACCAGTCCGGTGTAAAACACACATGAGCGGGATGTTCCAACAGAATAATAAAAAGATTTTAACCAGTCCGGTGTAAAACACATGCATGTGATGTTCCAACAGTAATAATAATAAAGATTTTAACCCGGTCCGGTGTAAAACACATGAGCATGGATGTTCCAACAGAATAATAGAAGAATGTCACCAAGTATAGGGTAAACCACTTATACAGGTTATTCCAATAGAATAATAAGCAATGGAATAACAACAGTTCTCTTCATGAATAAGAAAGAATAACACCCCTTACGGGTACAACAAATAATACCCCTTACATTTGGTAGGAGATTGAATACTGCAGCAGTGTAGTAACAAAATACTCTTCTTCTTTCTCTCTTATTCTCTCTATACTTTCTCTCTCTATAGCTTGAATGAATTAAGTGAAAATAATGAAGCCCTAGGCCTCTATTTATAGAAGATTTCTAGCTTAGCACTCTTAGTATGAAAAGGCAAGTGGCTTGACGACTGGTTTGACGCCTGTAATGTGAAACGACAAGTGGTTCGACGCCTGTAATGTGAAACGACAAGTGGTTCGACGTCTGGTAAAGGTAATTACTATTAACGAAGGTAAATACTATTGACGAAGGTAAATACTATTCACAAGGGTAATTACTATTGACAAAGGTAAATACTATTCACAAGGGTAATTACTATTGACGAAAGGTAAATACTATTGATGAAGAGACTCTTAGATGATGACATATAGCCCCCCATAAAAATAATCAAACTTACCACAAATCATAACACATATTTAATCTTTCAATAATTATTAATCATTTATAACTTGTCGTCTCAATTATTGATTTAATACTATAACATATTATACGATGATAATCTTGACAATAATTGAATCAATAATATAAGAGATATGATGCAAGCAATTCTCGTGCAATAATTGAGCATAGGTGGTGACTTCTCACGTAAGCATCAATAATCAATACCGTGTGCTACTATGCAACCACGCCAGACATCGTATTTCTTTTACCACCGGGGGTAGTTCAACAGTTTTAATTTTAACACCTCCGTAGTTATTTTTATAAAAATATTTTTCGTCGTTTTCTCATCCGACAAATAATGTTGTGGGGTCCACCAATGATTGAGCCATCATGCGAATATTCCCTAACAAAAGAATATTCCCCGACCAAACGAATATTTTATAACAACTTGCATACTTTGCAAAATTTATAAATATTACCCACAACTATAACATTATATCAAATTTATTCCATAATATTCAAAAATAATATTTATAGAAAAATTCATCTTTATTTATAAAAGCTGGGGTCTTACAGGCATTCTTCATCCTGCAGTTGTGCGTTCTTAACCTTTTCCATCAAAGTTGGACTAGCTTCCATCTGGTACAATCTTTCGTCAGATTCTTTTGGAAATTTGATTTCTAACTTTAGCCTTACCATTGCTGAAATGAGCTCCGCCTTATCGGTTAACAACATCAACTTTTCTCGGCCTTTCCTACTCAAGGCATCTGCAACTATATTAGCTTTGCCCGGATGATAAAAGATTTCACAATCATAATCTTTTATCAATTCCACCCGCCTCCTTTGACGCATGTTTAGGTCCTTTTGAGTGAAAATATACTTCAAACTCTTATGGTCTGTGTAGATCTCACATTTTCTCCATAGAGATAGTGTCTTCATATCTTCAGAGCAAACGCTACCACCGCCAATTCTAAATCATGAGTCAGATACCCTTTCTCGTAGTCTTTCAATTGTCTTGATGCATAAGCAATAACTTTAACATTTTACATAAGGACACATCCTAATCCTTTGTGTGAAGCATCACTATACACCATAAAATTTCCTGTATTATCTCGTAATGAAAACACAGGTGCCACACTGAGCCTCTTCTTCAATTCTTTAAAACTCTCTTCACACTTCTCCGTCCAAACAAATTTTATAGATTTTCTCGTCAAATTTGTCAACGGAGTAGCAATCTTGGAAAAATTTTGGATAAACCGTCTGTAATAACCTTCCAATCCCAAAAAACTTCTTACTTCTGATAGAGTTCTTGGTTGTTTCCAATTTATCATAGCTTTGACTTTTGATGGATCCACTGAAATCCCATCCTTATCAATTACATGCCCAAGAAATTGTACACGTTCCAGCCAAAATTCACATTTAGAGAATTTCGCGTACAACTTTTCTTTTCTTAACTCCAGCGTCAGATGTAAGTGTTCCATGTGTTCTTCTTGAGATTTAGAGTACACCAGTATGTCATCAATGAGTACCACCACAAACTTATCTAAAAATGGTTTAAACACCCTGTTCATCAAATCCATGAATGTTGCAGGGGCGTTTGTTAAACCAAGAGACATCACCAAAAATTCATAATGTCCATACCGAGTTTGGAATGTTGTCTTCGGTACATCCTCCTTCCTTACTTTCAATTGGTGATACCCACTTCTCAAAACTATATTCGAGAAATATCTGGCACCCTTCAATTGATCAAACAAGTCATCTATTCTTGGCAACGGATAGTTGTTTTTAATAGTGACTTTGTTTAATTCCCTATAATAAATGCAAAGACGCATTGACCCATCCTTCTTCTTCACGAATAACACCGGCGCTCCCCACGGTGATACGCTTGGCAGAATGTACTTCTTATCTAGAAGTTCTTGCAGTTGTACCATTAATTCCTTCATCTCTACCGGAGCCATTCTGTACGGGGCTTTCGATATTGGAGCAGTCCCTGGCGCTAAGTCGATGATAAACTCGATTTCTCTGTCAGGCGGATGTCCTGGAAAATCTTCCGGAAACACGTCTACAAAATCCTTAGCCACTGGTATCTCATCCAGTTTCACACCCTTCTCCTTTTGAGTATTGACTATGTAGGCTAAGTACCCTACACAACCTTGACTCAACAATTTCTTGGCCTGCATAATCGTCAGACATCTCATTTTTCTAGGCGATTTACTACCATGGAAAACTACCTTTGACGGAGTCATAAAGTTTACACACTTCTTTTGGCAATCAATTATCGCTCCATAATTGAATAACCAATCCATTCCCAATATAACATCAAACTCTCCGAGTTTATTGGGATTAAATCTACTGTCATAACATTCCTCTTAATATTCACCCTACATTTCTTGTATACGAATTTAACAGGAATTGCCTCCTTATTCGCAATTTCTATGTTTAAAGGGAAATTCAACTCTTCACTAGGTATTTCTAACCTCTTAGCAAAATCATCAGATATAAACGAGCAAGTAGCACCCGAATCAAACAATACATATGCATCTATATCATTGATTGGGATAATATCTGACACGACATCTTTTGATTGCACTGTGTCTTGTATTGTCATGTTGAAGGTTCTGGCTGTGGGCTTATTTGATGACGTTGGTCCAGTAATAGTCAGTGTACCTCCACTAGCATTTCCATTGCTTCCAATTATCTAACCAGATTTCTTCT
Source organism: Panax quinquefolius (assembly GCA_020205615.1). Taxonomy (NCBI): domain Eukaryota; kingdom Viridiplantae; phylum Streptophyta; class Magnoliopsida; order Apiales; family Araliaceae; genus Panax; species Panax quinquefolius. Next base: position 66,665 of record JAINUW010000556.1, on the reverse strand, counting down.
TTGGACACTCGCGAGCAAAATGATCCTTCGACCCGCAGGTGTAGAAAGCATTCTTTTTGGGTTGATTGCAATTTGGGGCAATATGACCTTCCTGGCCACAGTTAAAGCATACCCGCTTCCCACTTAAGCATATGCCCGTGTGAAACTTCCCGTATGTAGCACATGCGTCAATCTTCTTCTTCTGCTGGTTAGCTTGCTGATTTCCAGCTCCCACATTTGCATTCCACTTCCTTTTCAAATTATTATTGCCATTTCCACCGTTACCACCACCACCATTCTTAGCTTCACTGTGACGCCCCCAAAATAGGTATACAACACCCATTCTGAGTCATCAAATACATGGTATAGAAACAACTACAACTTTATTAATACAATTGTCATGCAAAATACGACAACACATAAACTGTGAGTTAAAATACAAATATTGTCATCTAGACAATATCCACACCCAAATAAGTCCTCATCACAATTATTGATACACTATTTTACAAAATAGTGAGGACTACTATAACAAATGCCTTGGAACATCACTCCACACCCCGACTACTCCCCGTTGTATTTTCACTTCCTAAGAAGAAAAATGGAAGAAAAAGGAAAAAGGGTGAGCTCAACTAGCCCAGTAAAGAATATTATAACTAAGATAATATAGAACAAATTATCGTTAGTCCACAACAGGAAAAAATATGATAGAATACAATAGACAACACGTTTTAAATCAATATTCACAGCAAAAATAACAATTCATTAGAAGAGTTACATAGAGAATGAAATCTACTTTCTTCTATGAATTTAAACGTTTGTCATCAATATTTTATCCCTGTAACATCAATCAATATACATCTTGAATCAAATATTCATCTTTGTACTACAGGCCAAAGATATTCATCAGTTGGTCATGTTCATCTCAACACCTGTTCATCTTTGCACTACGGACCAAAGATATTCATCAGAAAATCATTCATTTTTGTACTATAGGCCAAAGATATTAAGTAATATCATCATTTAGGACTGAGGATGATGAAAAATATTTTAAAGAAAACGAATCCAGTGAAACAAAAGAATAAATATTAAGGATTCGTATTTCGGTTTATCCATGTTCAAAAATACTTCATAAATAACCATAGTGGAGTAAAATTCAAGAATGATCAAAACATGGATACAATCAAAGCTAGTATCCATAATAGATATCTTGGACAAAAACAAAAATTTAATTTTTACGTGAATAGTGTCATATTATGCGTTAATAGTGTATATCGTATATATGTATATATCGTGAATAGTAACCCAGACACTTAAAGACAAGAATTTCACTGAAAAATCTTACCAATATTTCGGCGTAATGATATTGAAAGAAATAATATCATTTATAAAAAAATAACATCCCTTACCTCGAAAAGAATAATACTTACACTAGAATACTAGATATAGTCTTTGAAGGAACTTGCATTAGTATAGCAACACTCAAAGTATCAAAATACTCACAAGAATATGCTCGATAATATAGAGAGAAAATTTTTAGTTTACATTGTGATTTTTAATTCTAACCTAAGCACCCTATTTATAGGAAATTGCTTAGAACACCAAAGCAGAAAATTTAATAAAATATTATTATATATTTTATAAATTCCTACGCACACCAAAGACATCTGATTTCAGCCATTAACATGTGCAAGTGGGGCCCACCAAATGGAAAAAATGTTTTTATTAAAAAAAATATTTAAAACTTTTAAAATCAATTATTCAGGAACTGCAATAATTCATAATAAATAGCCCTTTTATTAGAAAAATTTGAATCTTATGTCCATTCCATAGAAAATTCAATTCTCTACAACTTTGTAGTTTTAAGTTTTTTCAAATTCCAAACAAAAATTGACCGAAATCCACATACGGATGATTTTACAAGCTATAATCAAATTTTAGTCAAGAAATGGGGTCCACAAACATGAAAAACATGTTTTAAATATTTTTAGTAACAAAAATATTCTTCCTCCTCATATATTCATATATCCCACATCCATTGTAAAAATATCACCATTATTATATTATAATAATATAATAATATATTTAAATGAATTATTTTCTCAGAAAAAGATAAAATATTTATTTTCAACAATTGTCACATTAAAAATTTTCTCCATCTATATCCACATAAAATGAATATTTTCCTCATCATATAAATTAATAATTAATTATTCACAAATAATATTACGAGAATCATAATATTGTGATCGGTGTCGTTCCCGAGAAAGGGGGCTTTTCAATAAGGATTTCTCCTTCTTGGCGGCGCAATTAGGTGACCAAACCTCTCCTTAGATGAGAACTTTCTAGACATTGCCAATAATGCTATCTAATAATATTATTCAAATAATATGAATTATTGATCAGATAATGGAAAATCTTTGTGTAGTGACAATTATTGAAACAACAATAATATAAAATATCAACGTAGCAATTATTGAATCAATAAAAAAAATATTGAACAGTAATTACTGTGACAATTATTGAGTATTGTCTTCTTACGTAAGAATCAATAATTGGTGCAATCTGCAAAGTACTTCTTGTATTTTAACCAAGGTATTTCAACAAGTATTAATTGAGTAACAACTACTGTAGTTATTTATAAACAACTTATACTTGTCATTTTCTTCATCCAATCGCTTTCCTTTATGGGGCCCACACAAGGCTGCGCCGTCGTACGAATATTCCCCGACAGTAAGAATATTCCACGACTAAACGAATATTCCTCGACACCAATGAATATTTTATAACCACTTGTTTATTTGAAATATTTGCGCATTTTACCATAACTAACCACATTAATCAAATCAACCCTTATTATTTCAAAATAATAAATAGAGGAAATTCAATTTCATTTATAATAAGTTGGGGTCTTACAACCTCCCCTCCTTATGAAATTTCATCCACGAAATTGACGTACGTACCTGGTGTTACGAAAAGGTGAGGATACCTCGCTTTCATTTTCGTTTCTAACTCCCATGTCATTTCCTCAATAGCATGGTTTCTCCACAAAACTTTGACTTGTGGTATGACCTCTGTGCGTAGGACATGCTCCTTCCTATCCAAGATCTTGACAGGTACCTCCTCATACGTTAAATCTTTGGTTATTTCATCTGGTTCTAACTCAATAACGTGGTTCGGGTCTTTCACATATTTACGAAGCATAGATATGTGAAAAACATTATGAACACGAGACATACTTGGAGGTAACGCAAGTCTATAGGCCACATTTCCTACTCGGTCAAGAATCTGAAATGGACCAATAAATCATGGATTGATCTTTCCTCTTTTTTCGAATCTTGTAACTCCCTTCCATGGAGCAACACGCAACAATACATGATCCCCAATACTAAATTCCACGTCCTTTCGATGAAGATCCGTATAACTCTTTTGTCGATCATGTGTTGTTTGTATACGTTGTCGAATCATTTGGATCTTTTCTGTAGTAATACGTACCAACTCTAGTCCTAACAATGTTTCTTCACCCACCTCATCCCAACATACTGGAGAGCGACACTTTCATCCATATAATGCTTCGAATGGAGCCACACCTATATTTGCCTGATAACTGTTGTTGTAGGAGAATTCCACCGATGGTAAATACTTATTCCAACTCCCTTTGAAGTCTAGGACACAAAGTCTTAATAGATCTTCAAGAGTTTGAATAGTTCTCTCTGATTGTCCGTCCGTTTGAGGATGGTATGCCGAAGTGAATCATAAATCCATCCCCATAGCTTTTTGCAAGCTAACCCAAAATCGTGAAGTGAATCTTGGGTCACGATCCGAAACTATGGATACTGGCATGCCATACAATCTCATAATCTCATTTACGTACATACGAGCAAGACGTTCAAGGGAATAAGTCTCTCGTATCGGCAAGAAATGAGCAGACTTAGTTAATCTATCAATAATAACCCAAATCGCATCTATTCCTTGAGAAACCGTGGGAAGACCCGTAACGAAATCCATGGTAATGTGTTCCCACTTCTATTTCAGGGTCTCAAGTGGTTGCAATGGACCCTTAGGCACTTGATGCTCCGTCTTTACACGTTGATAAGTTAAACACCTCGAGATAAACTTTGCAATCTCTCTCTTCATATTGTTCCACCAAAATGAATGTCGAAGATCACGATACATTTTGGTATTTTCAGGATGGATTGCAAATGTGGTATTGTGTGCCTCCATCATGATCTTGTACTTTAAATCAGAGTCGTTAGGAACACAAAGTCTGGAGTGGACGCAAAGTATTCATTCTTCATCAATTCTTACTTCTAGAATAACACCTTCTTTTACTTTCTTCTTCATACACATCAGCTCCGGGTCTGTGGCTTGAGCAACTTTAACTTTTTAGATTAAAGTAGGTTCTATGTGTATGCTTGACATCATTGCATGGGTCCTCGGAGTCTTGAATTCTATCTTCATATTTTGTAAATCACATAAAATGGGCCTTTGTGATGACAACATCGCACTCGTTCACGCGTATGATCTTATACTCAATGCGTCAGCTACCACGTTCGCTTTTCCGGGATGGTATTGAATGGTGTGGTCATAATCTTTCAACAGCTCGAGCCAACGTCGTTGCTGCATGTTGAGTTCCTTTTGGGTGAAGAAATATTTGAGGCTTTTATGGTCAGAATATATCTCAACTTTCTCCCCATATAGATAGTGCCTCCAGATCTTTAATGCGAAAACGACTACTGCCAACTCTAGATCATGAGTAGGATAATTCCTCTCATATTCTTTAAGTTGTCACGAGGCATAGGCTATGACTTTCCCATGCTACATGAGAACACATCCGAACCCTTTGCCTGAAGCATCGCTATAGATAACAAATCCATCCAGAACCGGATGGTATTGTCGAGCAGTCTTAAAATGAGTCTCCTCTTGAGCTCTTGAAAACTCTTTTCGCATTTCTTGCTCCATATGAATTTTGTATCCTTTCGAGTCAACTTAGTTAACGGAGTAGCAATTCGAGAAAACCTTTCCACGAATCTCCGATAATAACCATTAAGCCCGAAAGCTCGTGCTTGATCACTTGATCATGAACTTGGTTGCTCCCAACTTTGTATTGCTTTAATCTTCGCCGGGTCAATAGATACTCCATGTTTTGACACCACGTGCCCAAGGAATGCTACTTTCTCAATCCAGAACTCGCATTTCTTCAACTTGGCATATAGCTTATTTTCACGAAGCATTTGGAGTACCAGCTTCAAATGGTGCTCATGATCTTCACGACTTTTGGAATATATGAGGATGTCATCAATAAAGACAACAACGAACTGATCCAAATATTCTTTAAATACTCGGTTCATCGTATCCATGAAAGCCGCAGGAGGATTAGTCAATCCAAAAGACATGACTAGGAATTCATAATTCCCATACCGAGTTCTGAAGGCAGTGTTTGGAATATCCTCAGTTCTAATCTTCAACTGATGATATCCTTGAGAAGAATTGTGCTCCTTGCAACTGATCAAACAGGTCATCAATGCGAGGTAGCGGATACCTATTCTTGATGGTGACATGGTTCAATTCTCGGTAGTCAATACAAAGTCTCATACTCCCGTCTTTCTTCTTTACAAATAAAATAGGAGCACCCCAAGGAGATGTACTAGGGCCGAATGAAATCGATGTCCAACAACTCCCATAGTTGGACCTTTAACTCTGAAGTTCAATAGGAGCCATTTGATATGGGGTTTTAGAAATGGGCTTTGTACGGGTTCAAGATCAATAAAGAATTCAACTTCACGTTACGGGGTAGGGCGGGAAGTTCTTGAAATCGTCGGAAAGTCACTAACAACGAAATATTATTCAAATCGGCGTGTCTTTATTCAAATCCAAAACATGGGCTAAGAAAGCTTGACATCCATTTTTAATAATAAGCGAATGGCTTTATGGCTTGATATAACGATGATTGATTTTAGTGGTTTAGTTGAATTGAATTCAACGGGTTGAAGGAATATGAAAACTAACATGGTGCATGATGAGTGGTTAACAATCAATCCTAAATAAACAAAAGCAAGATCTTTAATGAAAGTTTCTTTTAATGTGATGGTGCCAACTTGGATCCAACAAGATTTATAAGCGATGGATGTAATGAAAGTTTCTCTAGGTCTCCACAGATAAATCAAATCTAATTTCTCGGTTAAGTTTAAGCGTTGAGCACAAGCGGGAGAAATAAATTAATGGGTAGAACCGGTATCTAGTAATGTATAAACTTCGTAAGAATTTATGATTAGCTTACCCGTGATACCTCGTTTGGGTTCCTTGCATTTTGACCAGTCACAACAAATGCTCTTACAGGAACCGTTGACTTTGACTTTTCTAGGACAACCTTTTGAGTCACCATCCCCGATGGACTTGGTTTCTCTACCGTACAATCTCGAGCGATATGTCCTTCCTTTCCATAATTATAGCATACCTTGAACTGTTATGGGCAGTTTGGGCTGATATGTCCCTCTTTTCCGCATTTATAGCATCTGACCGGGTGGTCGTTCTCCTCCATAGAACCGATTGATGTTTTGGTCTTTGGCGTCTTCACATTGTCATTGTTGTATCTTCTCTTTTAAATCTCCTCCCGACTAAACGCTTCTTCTATTATCATGGCCATAATTACCACCGTGGTTGCCTCTCTTTGTCGCATTTTTTCTTTCCCTCTTGGTTATCGTTGCTCAGATATTTATTTATCACTTTAATATGACCTTGGTTGTGGTCCCTCGGTTGAACGTACTCGTTATCTCGCTCTAATAATTGAGCCCTGTTTACAACATCTGAATATAGAGAAAATTTATAAGAAATGAGATACTAACGTATGTCGGGTTTTAAACCTCTCAAAAACATCTGCGTCATACATTCCTCATTCTCCACCAAATGAGGTGCAAACCTGGATAACTCCGCGAACTTCGCCTCGTACTAGGACACCGTCATATTGTTCTGCTCCAATCTAATAAACTCTACCTCCTTCATATGACGAATACTTTCAGGAAAGTACTTGTCATTGAATAATTTTTGAAACGTTTCCCAAGACATACTAAGTGCGACGGTTTGGATGGAGTGCGCTTCACAGATTCTCACCGATGTCTGCCTCATTCTGAACATAAAAGGTGGCAAATGGAACCTTACATTCCTCCGTGCATCCCAAGACATCGAATATCTTGGTAATTTGTTTGACCCACATCTCTTTTAATCGGATCGCTTTTCCCCGAATTACAGTGGTCCCAACTCTTTGAACTACTTGGCTGTGACAAACCGTGCGTTGCTATCATTTCCACCTGTATTTTGTACACGAGTCTCCTTCGTTTGATTTTGCATGAACTGCAAAAGGCTTCTAAACATCCCATCATTCATCGTCTGATCAGTGGTGTTGTTTACAGGAGGAACATTGTCGGCCTGTTGCACGTTCTCCTCATTGGTGAGTAAGGTGTCTCCATGGTTTCATTTACTCCACTGTTAACATTCTCAGTTGCCATTCTCAAATACTGCCATAAAACAAGGGTTAATTAAAGAAATTAACATATCACATAATATCCCTATATTCTGACCAACCAACAAATAAACTTAGGTTGGACACACTAGCGAAGGATTTACTCGTCTCTCCCCTCCTAGTTCTATTCCCCGATCTCTGCCAGAGATCATATCCCTAAGCTTTGATACCAACTATGACGCCCCAAAAATAGGTATACAACACCCATTATGAGTCATCAAATACATGGTACAAAAATAACTACAAATTTTTTAATACAATTGTCGTGCAAAATACGACAACACATAAACTGTGAGTTAAAATATAAATATTGTCATCTAGACAATATTCACACCCAAATAAGTCCTCATCACAATTATTGATACACTATTTTATAAAATAGTGAGGACTACTATAACAACTGCCTTGGAACATCACTCCACACCCCAGGCTACTCCCCGCTATATTCTCGCCTCTACGAGAAAAAAAATGGAACAAAAAGGAAAAAGGGTGAGCTCAACTAGCCCGATAAAGAATATATTATGACTAAGATAATATAGAACAAATTATCGTTAGTCCTCAACGAGGAAAAATATGATAGAATACAATAGACAACAAGTTTTAAATCAATATTCATGGCGAAAATAATAATTAATTAGAAGAGTTACGTGAGAATGAAATCTACTTTCTTCTATGATTTTAAAGTTTATCATCAATATTTTATCTTTGTAACATCAATCGATATACATCTTGAATCAAATATTCATCTTTGTACTACATGCCAAAAATATTTATCGATTGGTCATGTTCATCTCAACACTGTTCATCTTTGCACTCTGGGACCAAAGATATTCATCGAAAATCATTCATTTTTTTGTACTATAGGCGAAGATATTAAGTAATATCATCATTTAGGACTAAGGATGATGAAAAATATTTTAAAAAAAGCGAATCCAAAGTGAAACAAAAGAATAAATATTAAGGATTAAGTATTTAAGCAATCCATGTTCAAAAATACTTCATAAATAACCATAGTGGAGTAAAATTCAAGAATGATCAAAACATGGATACAATCAAAGCTAGTATCCATAATAGATATCTTGGACAAAAATTAAAATTTAATTTTTCTGTGAATAGTGTCGTATTCGTAAATAGTGTCGTATACGTGAATAGTGTCGTATACGTGAATAGTAATCCCGACACTTAAAGACAATAATTTCACAAGAAAAATCTTACCAATATTTTGGCATAATGATATTGAAAGAAATAATATCATTTATAAAAAAAATAACATCCCTTACCTCGAAAAGATAGTACTTCTGACTGGAATACTGGATATAGTGTTGAAGGAACTTGCACCGTATAGCAACACTCAAAGTATCAAAATACTCACAAGAATACGCTCGATAATATAGAGAGAGAAATCTTTAGTTTCTGGTGTGATTTTCAATTCTAACCTAAGCACCCTATTTATAGGAAATTGCTTAGAACACCAAAGCAGAAAATTTAAAAAAATATTAATATATTTTTTATAAACTCCTGCGCACACCAAAGACATCTGATTTCAGCCATTAACATGTGCAAGTGGGGCCCACCAAATGGAAAAAAAAATTTATTAAAAAAATATTTAAAACTTCAAAAATCAATTATTCCGAAACTTCAATAATTCATAATAAATAGCTCTTTTATCAGAAAAAATTTGAATCTTATTTCTATTGAATAGGAAATTCAATTCTCTATAAAGTTGTAGTTTTAAGTTTTTCAAAATTCCAAACAGAAATTGTCTGAAATCCACATACGGACGATTTTACAGGCTATAATTAAATTTCAGTCAAGAAATGGGGTCCATAAACATGAAAAACATGTTTTAAATATTTTTAATAACAAAAATACTCTTCCTCCTCATATATTTATATATCCCACATTCATTGTAAAAATATCACCATTATTATATTATAATAATATAATAATATATTTAAATGAATTATTTTATCAGAAAAAGATAAAATATTAATTTTCAACAATTGTCACATTAAAAATTTTCTCCATCTATATCCACATAAAATGAATATTTTTCTCATCATATAAATCAATAATTAATTATTCACAAATAATATTACAGAATCACAATATTGACAACCAGGCCGTTCCCAGAAAAGTGGGGGCTTTCCAATAAGGATTTCTCCTTACTGGCGCGCAATTAGGTGACCAAACCTCTCCTTAGACAGAACTTTCTAGACGCCAATAATGCTATCTAATAATATTAATCAAATAATATGAATTATTGCTCTGATAATGGAAAATACTATGTAGTGACAATTATTGAAACAACAATAATATAAAATATCAACGTAGCAATTATTGAATCAATAAAAAAAATATTGAACAGTAATTACTGTGACAATTATTGAGTAGTGTCTTCTTACGTAAGAATTAATAATTGGTGCATTACTGGTAATACTTTTTGTTTTTTAACCATTTATATTTCAACAATATTAATGATATAACAACTTCTGTAGTTATTGATAAACAACTTATACTTGTCATTTTCTTCATCGATAAACTTTTTTACGTATGGGGCCCACACAAAATTTGCGTCGTTGTACGAATATTCCCCGACAGTAAAAATATTCCACGACTAAACGAATATTTCTCGACAACAATGAATATTTTATAACCACTTGCTTATTTGAAATATTTGCGCATTTTACCCATAACTAACCACATTAATCAAATCAACCCTTACTATTTCAAAATAATAAATAGAGGAAATTCAATTTCATTTATAATAATTTGGGGTCTTACATTCACCTTCATTCTTCTTCTTCCTCTGCTCTTGGTTGTGCTTTGTTACAGGTTCGCCTCCACTCTCAGCGAGAATCTCTTTCTCAAGCACTGCTGCAAAGGTCTTTAACTGAAATAGGGAGACTCTATTGTACAACCATAGCTTTAGTCCCTGCTCAAATCTCCTCACCTTGTACTCATCTGTATTGACTTGATATGGCGCAAACCTAGCCAACTCATTGAGCCTTGCTGCATAATCCGACACTGTCATTGTGCCCTGTTTCAGCTCTAGAAGCTGCACTTTCATTTGATTCTTTGAACTTTCTGGAAAATATGTTTCAAAGAATATTTCCTTGAACCTTTCCCAAAACATTACCTCTTGACCCCCTCGGGTTTTATTGGCTTGCCACCAATAACTCGCCTCTACTTTTAACATAAATGTTGCAAAAGTAGTCTTATGGTTATCCACTATCCTAGCAACATCGAAAACTTTCTCTATCTCCATGATCCAGGTCTGTGCCTTAACCGAATTCATGGACCCACGGAACTCAGGTGGCCCAACCGCCTTGAAGTTCTTAAACATTGCAGCTTGATTATGTGGCTGATTCTGTAATGCTCCCATCAGTAGCGTTACGAATTACTGAACTTGATTAGCCTCAGCATTGATGTTATTCTCAGGGGTCCTTTGTCGTGGTTGATGTCTTAGAGGCATTTTCTGTTAAAATACACACATTAGATTCTATTCAACCTTTTAAGTATTACTACTTAATTTGCACACTATAAGAGATTATCACGTAACACTTAACACTTTGAATAAAACAATAACTTTTATTCATTCAAAATCTTTTAGGAAACATAAAACAATAGTATCACTGCTAATTACATTATGTTCCTGAACTACAAAAGTTTCAGGACAACTTCATCATCATCACATCCCATTGATTATATCATACCCAGGATTTACATCTTATTTACTCACTAATCACATAATAAGTACATTTATAACGTTCTATTAAAATGCTGCATAGCCTTACGACGCTCTTCCTCCATAATTTGAAACATTATTCGACAATCTAATATGTACGATGGCAGCGTCTCGAACTTAATTGGATATCACATGACCCAATCTTGAGCGCGATTAATCATGGTGTTGAATACGTTATTCATCTCTTCCATCTTGATCCTCTTTACTTGCACCTCTCTCTCTGCTACCCTGGCTCATTGAAACGTTTCCTCATATGCGCATTCGGCTCTTGCCCTCTTCGTAGATTCTTCTTTCAATTTGTTCTCCAACTCTGTAATCCTCTCTGTCAGTTGCTCGTTTTCTCCTTCAGTGTGGATCAGCTTCTCTTCGACATTATTCAGACGTTCATCTCGATCCTGGATCTCGTTATCCTTCTGCGCCATCGCGATCTGCTGTTCAGCTACTATCTCTTGCAACTCCTCGACGGTATCCTGGAGTTCTACATTACGATCGTATACTTCGTCGTACATACGGGCAGCTATCGAGTTAAGTGGAAGTTCTTCCTCCTCGTCATCCTCATCCTCGTTCGACTGTGGCATCTCAACGGGGTCCTCCTCGTCCATTTCTATCTCATCATCCTCATCAGGTAAACCCTCCTGCTTTACCACTGTGACCAACGGAGAAGTCTCCTATGGCAGTAGTTGTTCCCAAATCACCTTAATATCTCAAGGCTCCTCCTCTCTAGCTTGACAGGATTCTCCTACATTAGCCAACCTGTCAACCATATTTTAAGTTTTAATTACTAATCATTACTACTCGACACTTACGAGCACATAGGTTATAACCACATAAGCACATAAATGTTTTATTACTTCTTCCTTAAAACTCGATAAGAGTTTATCATCACTATCTTTTCAAAGTTTACTTCCTAAGGTTTTTCCCCACCAAAGGTTCATAACCTAAGGCTTTGATACCAACCTTTGACACCCCAAAATCTAGGTACTTCATTTCCACAAGACTTCGTGTTCACTTTTCATTCATACATATCTATCTACCCAAATATAATAAAATTAACTTAGAAATCCTCCCTTTAAAAAGGGTTACATGATTAATCAAAAAGTATTCCCAGGTTGTCTAACCTTAAACATCAATCAAGTGCAATAATAAAATAATTACATCACATTATTAAATAAAAAGTCTATCATTCATGACCGTAAATAAAATTACAAGTCTTCATCACTTGGACAATTTTCCCTTTTCTTTGCTAGTTGAAGGCTTATCTACCTTCTCAACTTTAGTTGCAATAATTATATTTATGCAAGAGTGAGCCAAACAATTGCTTACTAGATATAACAATAAAGCAACAGAAGAATAATAGCTGCCAATAAATGGCTCATCAATACTGAATAGTACTCTATCAATGATAATCAAGAACGAGAATCAAAATAAGAAATCTGTATGAGGGTCATAAGACCACGAACTATGTCCACGGTTACAAGTAATCTTTCAACTTTAACCTTAATAGTTGTACGGTAGGGACTTCACGTACTTAGGGGGATCAACCCTTCATACCATGTATTGTGCACAAACATCTAAACGCATCGCGTATCCCCTGTAATAGGGTTGTTCTTCTAAGTTTTAGAGTACATGTTCGCACCAAAGAAAATTTGTTTTGGATAAGCTTTCAAGGGTAATTTAAAGTTTATTGATCATCAACTAGGGGACTAGTTGAATCAACAATGCTTAATAACACAACAGTTGTTTAATAACAACATAACATAGAACAATTGAGAATCATTGGTGAATTGACTAATTGATAGCAAGCTGGAAATAAAGCTTGCTCAACATGATAATAAATTTTGCAAAGTGATTGAAGTACAACAATTCAACACTAGGAAATGAAAGTTTAAGAAACATCTGCTATAAAAGAATGAACAAAAGAAACTTGTTTAACTATAAATAAGGTAGAGTAAACCAACAATGATTAGAATTCCAATAAACTTAGGGTTAAAACATGCTTAATGTAAAGAGATAAGGTTTTGGAAACTTGCATCCTCATAAACAAATTAGATACCAGAACTTACTTAATCATAAGAATAAAGTTTCATAATGTAATAATAGAACTAGCTCAACGAAAGTGTAGAGTTAGAAAACTTGCTCAATGTAAATAGATGGGGTTTAGAAACTTACCTTGAGCGTAAGCTATAATAATAAAACTCACATTCACCTACACATTTTAGTAGAACCACAATATATTATTAGACATGTTAACATCCACTTACAAAATAACACCATTTCTAGCTAAACTTGTTAATTTAGTACAAATCTTATGCTACTATATAAATATCAGAAATTCCAAGTGTTAACATTCACAACACTTATTTAACATTCATTGTGTACCCTAAGTCACAACATAACGCGTTCGTAAGTTCCTAATCATTTTTACAACTTTGACTTTGTCAATGACATATCACAATTCTGTTTTAACCTTTTTACAACATGTTTGACACATTAACATAACCTTAGACCAAGTGGTAAGGGTACCCAAGATCTGCAGCAGCAGCAAAAATAACTGGCTCGGGATAGGGTATGGCGCGCAGCGATTCCATACACAAAGCTCGACCTACCGGTAGCAATTGTCTTGCTTTCTTCGCCTTTAACCCCCGCAGACAACACTTTGGTGCATGATAAAACTAGAAAGGTTGTGAACAGTAGCCATTTTTAGCCCAACTAACACGAATTTCACCCACCAAAGAGTGAATTTAACACTTACAATTGGTATAAAAAATTAGAAACATGTTTGCTAACATATTCAACCAATTAGAAAAATTTAACAACACCGTAAATTAGTTTAATTCCTCAAATTCCATATTTTCATATGAAAACTCCATTTTTGACATCTTTTACAAAAATCATCATTGTGATTATAATTCTACACCGAATCACTTCGTTCAAACTACGTTTTCTTTGTTTCTTAATAAACTAGCATAATCAAGCCTCAATTTACAATTTAACATACAAATTGCCCACTAAAATTGGTACTTTTACAAGCCATATGTGAAAAATATACTATAAATACAATTCCTTGTTTAAACATAAACTCTAGCATTACAATTACATACAAATGCGATAATACAGTCATATAGCAACAATTCAAAAAATATGGAATTCATAGAGTTTGAAGCTTCATGCCGTAAACTCATCTATACATATACATACATACATATATATATATATATATATATATATGGAGATTATAGGAAAATTACCTTCAATTAGCTTGCACAACCTTGCTAAACACGGGATTTTGCTTTGAAAAACTCAAGAATTCTCTCTCAATTCTCTGTATTCTCTTAAGCTTAGAAACTAGTTTATGCGTAAAAAAAACGAACTGATAGCTATAATGTGTAAAACCAAACTGATAGCCATAATAATATGCACACTAATTAGAATATCAGTTACACCCTCAACGTATATGTTATAATTATATTATACTTATTATTTAATTTATTTGTTTATTTATATTATTTAAAATTCAAAAATCAAAAATCCAAAAGTCATAAGGCTCCGGTTGGCAAAAAGTCTTTCAAATAAAGACTTAATATTTTAAGCCTTGTTTGGGTTAAATCAATTTAAAACTACTTTAATGATTTTAATAAACAATTTAGTTTATAATTTATAATCACATATTATTTATTTGGATTTCCATATCCAACATTAATCAAATAATTTAATTATACATACCATATTTTAAATAAATATTCCACTTAAACAATTATCACAAAATTATAATTTTATTTAATAATTTAACACACTAATTTAAATTATTAAATTAAAACAATAATATAACATCTCATGTTATATTACAACTCTCTAAATTATAAATTAATTTAATTTAGAATATTATCTAATAAATTTAATTCATAAACATTTACTAATAATAACCACATCAATAAAATATTTATTTCATCAATTTCAATAATAAACACATCAAATAAATATTTATATAATTCAATAAATATTTAATATTACAATTTGAAATTCTGGATTGTTACAATAGTTGTACGTAAGGCAAGTTTCCTAACCTCATTCATTTTCTAAATGAATGCTAGTTTTTTAAACTTCTCAGATGTTGAACTTGAGAAGTTCTGTCTATGTGAAAATGTGTGATATTTTTACAAGGTGGTAGAACGTATGAGGCCTTTTGCCACAATGTGAACTATTCGGTGTTTCTATGAGATGAACTTTTCAGTGATTGAACTGTTCAATAAGAGAATGTTCTATTTATACATGAATCGTTATTGTTAAGTCTGTGTTATTGATTTTATCCAGACATAATGTGTTTGAAAAAGGTAGAAGATTGAATGTGTTTCAAAGTGAATGTGAATAATGTTTTAAAATGATAGGAATCGAGATTATTCCTATTGTTCAAGCTACTTCATAACCTTTGTTCGGTTATCAAAGTTCTAAAGGAAAGTTTGAATTCTGAAAGTTATTTATTCAACTGCTATGACTTGCTAAGCAATTGGATGCTCACACTTGCTTTAAATGAAAAATATTTTCAGCGTACGATGTTAGAAGAACCTAAGGATCCCGTAAAGATTAAGCTGATCGGTATCCCAAAGAAGTGTCATTCATTATATGAATGAACATGAAGATCAAGTGAAGACTTATAATGTAGAATAATATAATTAAACTGTAGAATAGTTTAATGAACGATTATGTATCCTTGGTGGCGGATAAAAGTCACTCGTGTAAGATGTAAAGAATAATGTAATTAACATTATTTGTAATGAAAGAGGTTATAAGGTATTATAACCTGGGAATTGAGAATGTATGTTGTTATATTTCACTATATAATGATGTATGTTTGGAAAAAAGTGGGACCGTAACGTACAGAATTCGGGTATGAAGATAGACCGGATTTCGTGGCGTTATAGTCAGTGTTCCGCTGTTGGTTCCTTTGTTGTGACTTTCCTTATCCACATTCTTCTTTGGTCAGTTCCAGATCTGATGGTCTAACGATCCAAAAACAAACCTTGTATCCTCTTTGGACTAAGACAATTGGGAGAAATATGTCCATCTTGGCCACAATTAAAACATACTCCTTTTCCCTTTAAACAAACAGCTTGGTGGTTCTTCCCACACACCGCACATGGCTCGCCTCTTTTCCTACTCTCTCCTAACTTGTTTCATGATTGGGTATTATCAATCCACTTTCGCTTATTGGTGTTACTTCCACCACTACTACCTCCTTCATTTGTCTTCTTCTTGTTCTCCTGATGATACTTTGATGCAGTTTCACTTCCTTCTTCAGCAATGATACTTTCTCCAACAAGGTCAAAAATGTATTGATCTGCAATACTGCTACCTTGTTAAATATCCTTGGCTTCGATTCGTTCTCAAACCTTTGCGCTTTTCGTACATCCGTATCCACCTGATGTGGAGCAAATCTCGCTACTTCGTTGAATTTAGTGGCATACTCTGAAACCGACATATTCTCTTGCTTTAACTCCAAAAATTTAACTCCATTCTTGCCTGCATACTTGGAAAAAAGTAATTTTCAAAAAATAACTCCTTAAATCTTGTCCATGTTACTACTGCTGTCCCGGCTCTAGCCTAGTTTGTTTCCCACCAATAATTAGCTTCACCCTTCATCAAATAGGTAGCTAAAGCTGTCTTTTGCTCCTCTATTACTCTTGTAATAATAAAAGCCTTCTCCATCTCCTTTATCCAAGTCCGGGCTTCAATAGGATCAGTGGTTCCTTTAAATTTTGGCAGCCCTACCGATTTAAAATCTTTAAAATTCACCAATCTATTAACTAGCCGATCTCTTGCTGATGGTGCCCTATTTTCCATAGCTTGAGTTAACATGTCTACAAAGTTTTACATTAGGTCTTCTTGACCTCCTTCATTATTCACCGATTGTTCCTCCATTTGGTTTTGATTTTGTCATCTTGGCGTCATTATCTAATTAAATAAAAACTTACATTAATCCTTTATCTCTACACTAAATATTATTATTAATATGATAAGAATGTAGTACGAAATTTTAAACATAAAGCAATTCAGTTGTATTCAATTTAGGAAATTTAGTTTGCCCAATTAAGAAATTACTAGATAGATAGTGTACTATCTTAATCTTTAAAATTTATATACTTAATCAAACATATAATCATATAATTTCAATTACATTCATATTCATTCAAATAGTACATAGTACTTTTCAGTACATAGCACATACTGCTATAATAATTTAATATCCCCTTGTGACAAAAGTCGGGATTCAATACTACAAATTTAAAAAAAAAAGTTGAGATTTACAAAAATTATCTTAATATTCATACAAAAACAAGGATTACATTCTTATAGATATATATTTACATGTACATACTCATTGTTTATGATATTACATTCTTAACACGTGATCTCAGTTTCGAAAAGGTACTACTACTCATGCTTAATCTTTCTGCGGTCCACTTCCTTCACCTGTCTTCTTCTTAGGACACTTTTTGAACCTGTGACCCATTCCACCACGTGAAAAACATCCTCTTTTCTTTGGCTTATAAAAATTTTGCGAAATATGTCCTTCTTGACCACAATTGTAACACACATTTTTATTGTAATATCCGAGATTATTATGTAATTTACTAATTATCAATAAATGAATTTATGTGAAACTCTTGTGTGATTTCTATTATTAGATGTATATGTATTATACATACATGTTTAATTTTAAATTATGTGATGAGTTATGTGTAAATGGTTGGTTTAGATGAATTTAACTATTTGAGTTAGTTATGTAAATAAATTGATTAATTGCGTGGGAGGGGATTAAATCATAAGATTAATTTCTAAACGGAATTTAGAGACGTGGACTGCGTATTTGAGTCCAGAACATCTAAAATAGTCAAGATAGACTGTAACCAGAAAATGTGTTGCGGTTGACTTTGACTTTTTGGTTAAAGTCAATCGGTTGACTTTTTTGGATATAAAGTCAACCATGAATTTCGGAGGCTAATTTGATGAAACGGATAGTCCCATAACGTCCAGAACGTCGATTTAGTAGGAATTGATATTAGTATCGAAACGTTTGGCTATGGAGGGCAAAATGGTCAAAATAGTTTATTAAATGATTAAATTGATTATATTAATATTTTAATAAGGAGTGCAGCAGCAGTGGGGCCCATGGGTCAACCAAATTTGGAAATGAGAGGGAGTATTAGTATTATAATGTACTTAGGGGGGATGGAGTTACAAACCCTTTACAAATCCAAGACTCTTCCTTTCTATAACCCCTACCCCATAGTAAATTGAATTTATACAATAAACTTAATACATATAACTTATATTAGAGATGGAAGGGTTGGGAAAATCATTTGATAACATGTTTTATATATACTCCTAATCCAAGTCTCTTCTTCCTCTTTGTAAAAAAATCCTACCGTGAGTGAAGTTAAGAGTGAGAGAGGAAGGAGCTTGAGAGGGTGGCAAATTTTGGAGTTTTCAGAGACTAATCAAGCAAGGAGAATCATTGGAGGAGTTCAAGCAAGTAGAATTCATAAAAAAGGTAAGCCATGAACTCTCTTTTCCATTTTCTTTAGTAAACACGAGTGAAAAAACTTATGTGACTTTTTGCAAACAATTTGTCTTGGACCATGTGATGCCATGCTACTGTTAGTTGATGTTATGTGGTTGTAAAAAAGAATGTTCGGGTTTAATCATGCTTTAATATCATAGAGATTAAAGGAATTATGTCATGCATGCCAAATACTTGATAAAATGACTCAATGAAGCTAATTTGATCATATCATGGAAATTTAGTTAGTTCAATTGTTGTAACATGTGTATTTATATGAGTATATATGATCTGGACAATCAGAACTAATTCCTTGCATGCTAGAATCCAAATCATTAATTTTGTTAAAGTTGGTTAAAACTTGAAATCTGTGACTTTTTGGCTTTTTTAGAGCCTTGGATTAATGGTTTCTGTGACCCGATTATGGTAGATAATAATTTTGTAAAATACTATGTAGTATGATGTATAATCTGTCCAAATTTCATAAGAAACGAAGTTAAATTGAGCGAGATATGAAATTTGATAGAAATTTGATGTCCTGTTTTCTTGTAACTATTTTGGATCAGTCTGTCTCGGGGGCATTTTAGTCCACTATTTTATTTTAAAAATTTTGAAAAAAAATTAGAGTGTTAATATAAGAAGATATGAAGCTCCTGTAAAAATTTGAGAATTTTTGGCCATACGGTTTGAGAGTTATAGATTTTATGGCTAAGGAAACTATTTGAAAAGATACCCGAATAACTCTGTGTATAAGTCCAAATATTACGAAATGTTTACTAGAAGTACATGTATATAGCAGGAGCTAACCCTAAAAATTTAAGAATTTTTGAGCTAATCTCGATTTATGAAAAATCTGAGAATATTTGGCTATTATGGACTATTTGAAAATAGTAGATGGATTTTAAAAATTCCGGGAAAAAAATATGTTCAATGTGGGACTATATTATGCAAAATCCCTAAAAAGAAATATTTTTGAGACTGATTTGGTATTTTTCATTTAAATGATGTTATATGGATAAATGAGTTTAATTAAATATGTGATCAAAAATATGGAAAATAAGGTTTTCTGACTTGAGACCCTTAAGTATGTTTTATGCAGAT
The DNA here is from genome assembly GCA_020205615.1 of Panax quinquefolius. Lineage (NCBI taxonomy): Eukaryota > Viridiplantae > Streptophyta > Magnoliopsida > Apiales > Araliaceae > Panax > Panax quinquefolius. The sequence goes on along the minus strand of JAINUW010000556.1, from coordinate 46,760 downwards.
TTTTGATGGAGGTTTGAGTCGATCCAGATTGGATCCGGGTCGGGTCAGGCCGGGTCAGAAAAATTTTAGAAATTTTTTTCCCCTAGATTCTTTTATTGAACCACTTGGCCTATACGAAGCAACACATTATGTAATTGAATTGTATTTGAATACGTGGGAGTTTAATCATCTTATTAAAATAAAAGGAAACCATTACACTTCGAAGTGGTGTTAGAGAACATAATTGCTTAACGTGACACATGTGAATAGGTTACGTGAAGGGCTAGTAGATAGCGGTAAATTGTAGAAGACGTATCAGGCAAGTTTCCTAACCCTAAGTTTCTATTGAGCAATTATTCAATCTTTACTCATTGTTGTTGCAGTGAGAGTAAGTATCGGGCTTGTGCTATTTACTTTTCGTACAAGTTTCTTTGTCTGAAAGTTATATAAATGAAATTTCCTTGCAAGCGTTATTGATGATTACTCAGTTAGTATTACAACTGCTATACTTTAGAGTTCTATTTCTTTAATGAACTGTTTCCCAGTATGATTTCTGGCTTTTTGTTTCGGCTAGATATTATTGATGATAAATGCTATAACCTTTGAACAATTCAAATCCTTTAAAGCTTGTCGACGTCGGGATTTTTATTTATCCCTTTTCTGTTCTTGTTCTTTGGTGTTCTCAAGTTCGGTGATATTTGTTTGAAAAAACTAGTGAAAAAGGTCTGACATGTATATGTCGATGATTTGACTGTAAGAGTTGCCAGTTGGTGTTTTTAACTAGTTGCACCAACACAACCGAGAAAAGGTTTTCACATTAACCTAATAATGTAACACTACTAAACGGGTCTGTGAAATCGAGATTCATTAGGGTTCGGGGGCTTGATTATGCGGAGGGAAGGTGTTAGGAACCCCTGACATCCGTGTTACTATGGTGACTGTCACTTTTCAAGAATCTGTTATATGAATGTGTGCGTGGGTGTGTGGGTTAATGTACTATTATTTGGAAGTAGTGCGAGGCCTCATTCACACCTATATACAAAGGGTTTGAATTTGTATAAAAATTCAATTTTAAACAAGATATGGCAATGAAATTTTATGAAAGAGGTTTTTCAAACCCTATTCTCAATAGTAATTGAGGCATTTTATACTTCCATTTTATTAAATCTTCGGCTTGGTTGATTTTATTTTTGAGATGCGAAGCGTCTTCGAGAAAATAGTATATAACAGTGCCGAACTCCTCATGGGCATGAAAGCCATCTAAGGAAATTCAAGCACTGTGAATAATTTACAAGCTGCTTACAGCTGAAAATGTCCATCCCGGGAACCGAATATAGATCCAGTAGATTGAATCTGTGATCACATGATTCCTAGGCTCACATGATGCCGCAATTTATAATAAAGCAGTAAGCAGTTATATATATATATATAAAAGCTGTAAATATATATATATATATATAAACATGATAAACCACCACGAAGCACCTCCATGGAGGATCAGAAATATAAATATATAAAAGCGGTAAATATATATATATATATATATATATAAATACATGATCAACCACCACGAAGCACCTCCACGGGGATCAGAAATGTAAATAAAGCAATAAATGTGATCAATCGCCACGAAGTAAACTCCAGGCAAGACTAAATGTAAATAAAGCAGTAACAACGATCAACCGCCATGAAATCAACTCTAAAGGGACTAATGTAAATAAAAGCGAAGAAAAGGCCACGAAGTAAACTCTAGGCCTGACAAAAATGTATATATATATATATATATATATATATATATATATTAGTGATAAATGCACAAGATATATATCGATCCCGAATCGGTTTATCATTTCAAATAATTTGTCGATATATATATATATATATATATATATATATATATATATATATATATATATAAAGTAAATAAACGCCTCCAGGACGTGAGTTTAGGCTCAATCGAGGCATTACTCGATAATGTTAGTCCATATATATATATATATATATATATATATATATATATATATATATATATATATATATATATATAATATATATATATATATAAAGTCTATAAAAAACCACTACAAGTGCAGGCACACATAACATGACTCTCAACGTGAAGAAGAGTGTGTGCAAAGATGAAGAGAAAGGCTTTAAAGTGTGTAAGAAGGCTTACAGTGGACTGCCAAAGAAGACTTCTATAGCTTTAAGTGGATGAACACCCGGCTCCCACCGGTAAAAAAATAGCTATATGTGAGCTCACAAGTGTATAAAATGAGAAAGCACTCAATATAGGGTGTGTACAGAGAAAATTGGACAGGGCTTCCTCTCCATTTTTTCTTGAAATATGGCCACCCCAAGCCCTCTATTTATAGAGGGGGGAGCCGCAGGTGTACATGCGGTAGGCGCAGATGCACCAGCGGCTGCCCGTCTCGAATTACGTGCACGCGTGCAGCGTGATGTCTGCTCAAACTTGCAGAACTTCAATCCGAGCATCCGATTAGGTGTATAAGACCTATTTCGGACTGCCGTTATCGAGAGCTATGCAATGACATGGGATTAGAGGTTGTACGAAGTCAGGAAAATGGAACCATGTCCTATGTCTTCAAGCTTTAAATTATATCTGGTGTTCTGCCTTGCGTAGTAGTCACTCAGGATTAGAACTCATTGGCTCTTGTGGGACATTGATGTGAAATTGGGATTGAGGTGGCAAAATAACGATTTTGCCCCTCATGGGTGTTTCTCCAATTTGGGTTGATAAAGCAGTCGTTGCTCAGGGTTGTCTTTGAGATTGAGCTGCTGCAAGTGCTGAATGCCCTAAGGGGTGTCTCTGAGGTGTGCCTGTCCTCCCAGGGTTATCTCCGATTTTGGGAGCTGAGTGCCTCAATGTGAGTCCTGAGGTGGAAGCTGACTACATGGGTTGAAATGAGCTTCTCTGGGGTTATCTCTGGAACTACAACTGCACTCTTTGGGGTTATCTCCAAGGTTGACATTGTCTTTCCCGGTATTATTTTTGCGACTGAGACTGAACATCTCGGGGTTATCTCCAAGATGAAACGCCCTTCTCCGGTGGAATTTCCGGTATTTCCACTGCTTTCCCCGGGGTTATCTCTGAGGTGGGAAATGATACTCCCAGTGTGTTTTTTGGGGTTGAAACTTATATTCCGGTGGTATTTCTGGGATTAAGTTGAGCTGTCTTCCAGGGTTATCTCTAAAAGAAGATTCTGTGCTTCCTGCAATGTTAGTAACATGTAGGCAGAAAACTTCTAGTGTCTACAGATGCCCCTCTTTATCATATTCATGCAATGCAATGACATGGATAGGATAAAGAATACTAGACACTTGAAATACAACAAGATGATCATTATGCAATGCATAACAACATGATGCAAATGTATGTAGTTTGTTGGATTATTTTCCAACATGGTGGGATGATTGCCGGCTCCCTGTTGCTTCTACCGGGGGAGCACTAAATAAGTAGCCTGATGAACTGTCATGGACATGTGATCCGCAACTACCAGGAATCTCTAGGATTATGGATGCTGGGGTTATCACCAAAGTCTTGAATCCTTGATACAGACTTTATCCTGAAGATGTATCTCTCAGGTACAAGAGACTCTGTGGGGATGGGTTTTGTCTGTTGAGGATGTGTATAACATATTCCATCATCGGTCCTCCCCGATGAGGATGATCTCTCCTGTTTTGCACCACCAGGACATACCAATGTTCTGTCGGAGTTATTGCCAACAGTTTGTGTCGTCACGGTTGCTTGACCTTCACTGACATGTGAAATCAATGGATAAGATACTTGTTGGGCATATTGTCAAGGTTGCTTGACCTTCGTTGACGTGTACATCAATGGTTGAATTGAGTGAAACTCCCCTGGGAACAAGAAGAAGGGTTTAGGGCTATGACCTTGTATTGCCGGCATCAGACCTGTGCTAGGTATTGCCGAGTGTAATTTGCAACAGCTGAGATCATCGGTATAGTGTACCCTGTGTTTGGGAGAATACCAATGAGTGATATGTAAAAGCCACAGTTTGGCCCATGAAAACTAGGATTTCAGGCTATTTTTCTCAATTGCGTAGCATTTTTATTCCTGATTTGGCCTTTTCAGCTTGTGAGAACTCTTTTGCAACTCAAACTGGACCGAGCTGGAGGGGTGGACCCCACCTGTGGAGCCATAGTACACCTCGGCAAAGAAACAAGATATGGACTTCTTGACCCACCATGGATGGCTATTAAGGCTGCAGGTTGCCTTTTCAAGTCATTTCATGATGTTCCGCAAAGGAAATCTGAGAGCTCTTCTTCAGATCTGTTGAGTTCGGGCGTCTTTCTGCAAAATTCTATCACCGTACAAGTGTTCTACACTGTCCTGGTAATGTATGCATGTCTTCTTTTCTAATTTTTATCCGTTGGAAAATGACTTATCACATGCAATGCATCTAAACACATAGTAGTAATTATGCATGCTGAAATGACTTGATAAAAAATATTTAACATAGTAAATGTTAGTATTAAACCATGCTGAACATAATGATGTGAAAAAATTTGACTTTTGAAATAGTCAAGTTAACACCTTTGTCTGCTATTTCTTATCCTATTTGAGGACAAATGAGCAAAGGTGAACAAAGCAAAAATAATCCTTGTAATTAGGCTACCCTTATGGATTTTTTACTGTGATATATTAATGCATGTAAGATGTTTATGACTATGGGCAGGTGTACTACTGAATGGCCACCTAGTCATGCCTATGTGCATGTGGATAGTCCTATTTACGAAGGAAACTATGGCAAATTGTTTCAAAATGTAGGCATTGGGTAGTCATGCATTTTTAACTCTACTTTAGATGTATATTAAAATAATGCATGCATGTAGTCATAAAACTGCATTTTGAAAAGCTCCAGGTTAGAATTTATCACACCCTTTCTGAAGTGATTTGGAGACTTATTGTCCAGATATATGGGTCTAGATTAGCCGAGTAGTTCCCGTAGGACCACTTTTGGTGTGCGGAGGAGGGCTTCTGAAGTGCCTCGACCCTATTCCGTTAGACAGCCTCGTCGTTTGGCGGAGGCGGTGATACGTCCTGTCGGAGTTGATTTACAGGATGTGGAGGACGAGGAGGAGGATGTATCAGTTACGACTCCCGCTCCTACTATACATGTTCCGCGTAGGGACCTCTCGAGTATTCAGGTGGTGAACCCAAAGCTTCTGGGTGATTTGAGTCAACACCCCTCAATTTACTTGCATGCAAACGAGGTACAAAGATAGATTTTGATCTTTCTTATTTCCTATTGATGAGGAGTAAAGGATTCTGATGTTGATCTGCTTTGTGATGTAGGTTCCCGTCTTTACACAGCCTAGAAGGAACTGGTTCCGGATTTACTCCATGTACCAGGCTCTGCATCCTGATTATAGAGCGATCGTGCATGACTGGGGATTTAGGGCATTCTTTTCCATCCTTCCCCACCGTTGTCCTTGGGATTACCTCAGGGCAGTGTCTGAGTGCTGGTTTCAGCAGACTCAGTCACTCCATTTGTTGGACTATGAGGTGATGATGACGCCGATGGATTGGAGATTTATCACAGGTATGGAGTTCAGAGGGGCACCAGTGCCTTGTGTGACATATATTACCCCGACTGTCATCAGATCCTTGCTAGGAGTTCCGGCGGAGGCGCTCAAAGGCAGGACTATTCGTACAGGTCCTTTGAGCGTAGATGCTATGAGTGGGCTGTTGAGTGAGCCCATACCCGATGATTTGAGAATTAGGTATCGCATTCTTCGATGATTATTCCTGATGATCATTAGGGGCTGCTTTATAGCTGATAACTCTTCTACGGTGTCATTCACTTTGATCAGTGCCACATGACACGTGAACTATATTAGAGAGTCTGATTGGGGTTTCTACACCTTTGCCTCTTTCCTCAGGGGAATGTGCATGTGTTCACAGGGCTTGACGGAGGCTTGGCTAGGATTTTACCCATTTTTGCTGTTGCATATTTCTCTTGTAATTTCCTATGTACAGGTTAAGAGTGTTGACTGACAGTAGATGTTTGCCTTTATGTTGGCAGTTCTGGGACTATAAGAGGCTCCCATGCTTACGTCCGGTGAGTGTGTTAGGATTAGATACCTACCCATGAGGATGGCGATGACATCATTCCATACTGGTGAAGGTCCCTATAGCTAAGGGTTTCACTCATAGTCGCCTACAACTGGAGTTCTTGATAGCTGATGTCATTATATGGATTCCCTATTTAGGGGAGCACTTGAGCATTGGATTTGAGGATGGGTACCCGACTGGTTTCGAGTACATAATTTCCACCCGTAGGATTCCTCTCTTCATAGATGGAGGATGATAGCTCTATTTAGGAGAACGTGTTATCAAGAGCACCACATGAGAGATTTGTATACCGATCTTGCCTTTTGTTAGGCGTTATTGGCCTGTTTCAAAGTCACCCATCATTGATATCCCGTTGTTGGGTGTTGACGGTTATATATTATCAGAGGGTCCCTACACTCTGGAGATATTCCAGCATTGGTGGTACCCTTGTACCATTATAGCCCAGACCCGCACCAATTAGTTTATGGGGGATATGGTTCCTGGATCTGTGATGATGACGGATTGGCTAGCCTGTGTCCAAGATCTGACTCATTTGACACAGATTGACCGTTTGACCCAACAGTTGGACCGGGCACATTTCTTTATCCAGCACTTGGGTAGAGATCCTTCAGAGGCAGATACTTTTGATCCTTCCAGCTCTGGCGCTGGCCCCTCAGGTGACCCATATGGCTTTGTCGGTGCAGATCCTCTCTTGTATAGACCTGACATCCCTTTGGATAGAGATCCAGTGACTTAGGAGGAGTTACATCAGGTGGACAAGATTGATGATGTAGACATCAACACTATTGTCTTCTTCTGATGTATATTCTCATTTTTTCTTTTGATAGGCCTCTGTTAGACACTAGGTGGCTTTCCCCCATTCTCGCTATATCTTTTGATAGGCCTCAGTTAGATGTAGGTCATCTGTGCCCCATTTCCCTGTATTTCTAGCTATACAAAGATGTATTAGATGATGATATACTTAGGAATGTATGTACAGTTTTCCATTCCCTATATCATATTGCCATCTATTCTTTATCATGCATGTATTATGTTATGCATATGTATGTATGTCCAGAGATATTCAGCATTGACCCCTGGATGATCTTATGATACGACCCACACAGATGTCTTCTTCGATAGTTAGACAAATTGATAATACCCCACCAGTATTGGTGGCATCCCGTCTGAGATCATGGTATGATAGTATGTCACCTTCAGACAGGGTGACTGTAGATCATTTATTGCAGTATACTATGACTCTCCTGATGTTTGAGGTTCCTGTAGGCTTTGTAGAGGGTATGCTAGAGCATTGGATACCGGAGAGGCAGGTCTTCCAGTTTGGCATCCACGAGTTGACTCCTACTCTGAAGGAGTATGCACGGTTGACGGCGCTGCTATTGGACAGAACTTGCGTGCGGATGGCCATCGGTGACATGAGCCGACAGTTTATGACCCTCACCTGGCTGAGGCATAGAGTTGTGCAGGATGAGATCACATCCAGTCACATTTTATCCCAACGTTTTCTGATGGACAGATTTGGCTCTAAGGATAGTCATACACGGCACTCCGGGTATTTCACCATGCCGGAGGATCATTGGCACTCGGCCAAAGTAAATGTCTTTCTACTGTACGTATTATCGTATGTATACATGCCATGATACATGGTTGAGCTAGATATTGGCATTATTATGGCAGTGAGAGCTTTTAGGGAGGGTCACACCATTGTACCGATGATCATAGCAGAGGCGCTGAGGTCAGCTACATATTACAGCACTTACCCTGCAAGGGTATTCACAAGTAGCTCAGTTATGTTATACGTGTGGTTTATGTCACACTTGAAACCGATAGACACTTTCAGACGACACTGGTATTGTTTCACCCATAAGATAGCTATGTCGTACTCCTTCCAGCCTGTGGAGTGTACAAAACCTACATCTTGGTTCGTTTTCCTGACAGGGATTGGAGATCCATTTGATGTATTGTCGTGTATGGGGCTTAGCTCACCCTACAGCTTTATCACTCATGCTTCGGGCATGGATTATTTCCCTCTAGCGGGTTTGAGGGGCATGACTACTTATCACCCACTGGCCGTGATGTGTCAGTTTGACCAGTTCCAGGACTTCCATCCTTTTGAGGGGGATTGAGTCAGCACTTAGCTTTTCACCACTTATTAGCAGAGGATAGATCCAGGTTGTACGCTTGTTGGGATCAGTGTGAACTAGCTGCATTTTTCATTAGCCACCCGGGTTGTTTTACAGAGTATTCTGCATGGATGGCGACATAGACGACATTGACTGTGGTAGTATCCACAGTGCAGGGGATTGATTCCGACGATGGGGAGCCTATGGAGGAGACTTATATTCCTACCGAGGAGGATTTGACCACTGGGTTTCCAGCAGTTGTGATGGATTCTCCCAGTACGAGTGCTATTGTGATTCAGCATTCAGCACAATATTTAGAGCAGAGTCTTCATCTGATGACCTTTGAGAGAGATCAAGCTAGGGCCTTGATGTTGACATCTCTTGATGGGAGAGACGATTCTCTATTGGAGAGAGATGAGGCCAGATCAGCCAGAGATGCATTGATTGTAGAGCGGGATGCTGCCCTATCTTCCCGGGACATGGCCGTCACAGATAGTAATTCAGTGAGATCCCACCATGCAAACATTGATGTGCATCATGCCACCATGCAAATGGCCTCGGATCTGCTAGCTCGTGTAGATACCATTGGGCAGGAGCTTGCAGCATTACCTCCTTCTTCGGAGAGGGATGCTATGTTAGATCTGATAGTCCGCATACATACAAATCCGTAGATAGACTTGTATTTTCTTGCACAGACTAGCTTAGCCATTTTTTCATGTACAACACATATTGTATATATCAAACAACATTATATATGGCAGGGAAATATATTTTGATTCACTTCCCTTTTAGTTGTGCCTTAATACTTGCTTGATATTTGCCTGTTTCTTCAGGGCTTGTGATCTTGATGCATTCTAAACTTAACCTTCATGTGTGGACATTGAGACGTTTCAGGATCTTTCAGAACGGATCATTGCTTTGTGTATATCCCTACCCTCTTTGGTGTATTGGGACTGGTTTCTGTATGGAAATGTGGAGAAGAGTGTGGCTTTTCCTCTCTGAGATTGACCATACCACAGATGGTCGCCAGTACTCCTATTTAAGAGGAGCCTAGTTAATTTCATCTCTTATGGATTGGTGTTTCTCTTTGAGGCACAACCGCAGCTTAGATGGTCGCCGAATCTCCCAATTAAGGGGAGGTCAGGTAGTTCCATCCATTTGGTCTGAAGGCGATGAAAAGTGGTGAATTGAAGTTTGATTCCAGTACCATTGACAAGTATTTGTTTTGGTAGGTGTTAGACCAAACCATAAATGGCTGCCTACGTACTCCTATTGAAGAGTAGATCAGGTTTGTGTAGTTCAAACCTAGTGTAAGAGGTTCAACGCTGAATGTAAAAGGATGTAGGAATTATTTTGTTATTTTTGTTTATGTAGAGAAAAGGCAGAAATGTTTTTGTTATTTTTTTTTATTGTGACTGGGCCATATAGAATATGGTTTCCTACGTACTCCCGGGTATCAGGGAGATCAAGTCGACATAGTTCACCCCTAAGGAAGAATTGTAGCCGACGAAAAAGTTTGATCCCATGTGCAGGCTAAACTGCGGGGGAAAGAAAGATTGATCCCATGTTTGGGACAAACTGCAGGTGTGAAAGAGTTTTATCCTATGTTCAGGACAAAATGCAAGTCTGAAAAAGTTTGATCCTATGTTCAGGACAAACTGCAAGTGTGAAAGGTTCAATCCCTGGTGGGATAACCAAAATTGTATGAAAGGTTTGAAATGAAGTGAAACCAGGCTGCTGGCTTGAAGAGTATATTTCCCTGATAGGGCAGAAGAGTATGAAGAAGATTTTGTATGTAAGAAAGGGTTAGAAAATATGAATGACTGGTGATCTGATGATCCAAAACCAGGATGTTTGCTTGATGGTAACCTCAGACACAGTATCGTTTCATGGTGCCCAAGTTGATAAGAGGTGGAAATTCATCGCCGTCCATTTTCTGTAGTCTGAGAGCGCCTCCTGTCAATATCTCCTTGACAACAAACGGGCCTTCCTAGCTTAGAGCGAATTTTCCCTTAGATTGATCTTGGTTGTCAATGATCTTCTTCAAAACTAAGTCATGTTATTTAAACTGCCGTACCTAGACTTTTCTGTTGTAGGATCTGGCGATCCTTTGTTGATATAACTGACCATGGAAGATAGTCGCGGTTCGCCATTCGTCTATTAGAGACAATTGGTGATATATGTCTTCTACCCATTGGTCTTCATCCAGCTGAGCGTCCATTAACACTTTGAGGGATTCCATTTCAACTTCTATGGGGAGCACTGCTTCCATCCCATAGGCTAAGGAGTAGGGGGTTGCCCCAGTGGAAGTACGCATTGAAGTTCTGTAGGCTAATAAAGTCAGAGGTAACAAGTCAGGCTATCCTTTGTGGTTGGCGGACATCATCGTCCTCCTTTTCCCTAATGATGACCATGACATCCGGGAAATCATCGTCTGGGGTGTATCTATTTTTATGTTCATCATGGACAATGATGCATATGTTTGACATCATCCTGGCAATGTCTTGTTTACGTCTCTGTTCCCTCTCTTCCACTCCGGGATCAGGAATCAGGACCTCTTTTGCTTTAACCGGTATTAGTTTGGGAAATAGCATAGCCATAACGTGGGCTAGAACCTTTACCGGAGACTGTATAAGCCAATGATTTGCAGGTGTAGACAATCTCCGTGTGGCTAAAGTTGAAGGAATCTATTTGTGCTTATGAGGATTCCTATGACTGGGATTGGTAGAATAGCCTAGTCTAGCCCTTGTCCAGGTTGATGACCCAATGATATCATCTCTTGAGTGGCCAACATTACTTCAGCAGAAATCTTGGGTGTGAGAGGTGGCGCCCCAATGGGATGGTAATGAGTGTTTCTCACCTCCAGGGCATGGAAACTGACCGTCTCAACTTCTAAATTGAAGCTAATGAGTGGTATGTCACCTTGTTCAGGACATTCCGGCTCAGCATTAACAGTGACTAGGCTATTGTTGATAATGTACTTGAGTTGCTGGTGAAGGGTGGAAGGGACGACTCCAGCCATATGAATCCACGATCTTCCCAACAGCAGATTGTATCCCGTAGCTATTCTTAGCACGAGAAAGGATACACTGAATGTATGTGGACCAATCTCCACTGGTAGTTTAATCACTCCAACGGTGTTTCGCCGGGACCCATCAAAAGCTTTGATAATCGTATGACTGCTTTTGATCCTCTTGGGGTTGATATCCATCTTCTCTAATGTAGCATAAGGACAGATATTCAGAGATAAACCTCCATCTATCAAGACTCCTCCCACCATGTATCCGGAGGACAAAACTGCTATGTGCAACGACTTGCAATGACCCATCCCTTCAGTGGGTATGTCGTCATTAGTGAAAGATATCACATTATTGTTGAAAATGTGATCAACCAGATGTTGGAATTTTTCCACATCCACTGATTTTGGTAAATAGGCTTCTTCCAAGACCCTGAGCAAGATCTTCCTGTGATATTCAGAAGTGAAAACCAAGTCCAGTATGGAAATTTGGTGTAGAGCTTCTCTCAAACTTAAAACCACCTTGGCTTCGTTATGGCCCATGGTACGGAGGAATTCTTCAATTTTCTCCATTGGAAATTTCCCATTTGATTTGATGGTAGACTTCATCACCCGATGGGGAAGATACAATGGATTTTTCTTCGACACTGCAGCAGTTGTATGTGATGTAGATCCCTCAGCCTGCCCTAAATTCCATGGGACTTTTTTTAAGCTGACAACAGGATACTGTGGCTTAGAAGGCAAGAGAATTGGCTCTGGTCCAGCCATTTTCAAAGGATTATCAACACCTTTGAGTTGAATTGCTTGTATTGTGAGTGGTCTGGCAGCCAAATCATCCTCAGCGGATATAACTGTTACGTCGTCCTTCCATTTTGTTGGACATATGATCCCACTCTCGAGTAACAAAGTGTCGTCATCTGCCATCTGTAGGACACCGCTGTCAATTAAATTCTGAATGAGGTGGTGGAGTGCCCAGCATTCTTTTGTGCTGTGACCGCGAGAGTGGGAGTGATATTGGCATACTACATCGGAATTGAATCATCTGGAATGGGGATTGATTGGAGGTAGAAGTGATGTAATTCTTCCTTCATTGATCAACATCTGAAATATTTCCTCCATAGGTTGGCCAAGGTATGTAGATTCCCGTTTGTTGGCAAAATCTTGACGTGCTTTGGCACTTGCTCTTTTCATAACTTTATCCTCCAGTGTTTCACTTTCTAAAGGCAATGATGGATTATTCATGACAAAAGGAAGGAGACTAGCATGCTCCTGACTGACTAATTGGCGTGTGACTTGGTGTTGATGAATCACCTGTTCTACCAATTGATCTACTTATTTACAAAGAGCCTTAATCTTTCGCTCCATCATAAACTGGAACTGCGCATAATCCCATCTATCAGCACCGTCTTTGCTAGTCTGGGAAGATTCAACAACGTAATTGGAACTTTGTTCATTGCTCCAATTAATCATATTGACCTCTTCTTCTTTGTGTTGAGGAAGAGGATTGTCTTGCACATGAGGTTGGTCAGGTTTAGTCACGATAATCTCCCCATTGTCGATTAAGTCCTGGATCTTGTTTTTCAAGGCCCAGCAATCCTGAGTGTCATGTCCCAGTGCCCCGATATGATAAGCACATTTCCGAGTAGCATTGAAACCCTTCCCATTCGGGTTGGCTGGTGGAAGAAGATGTGTAATTTTCTTCTGAGTAGTCAGAAGAGTAAGGATATTCTCGAGCGAGTCCCCTAAGGGTGTGAACACTGAAGGGCGTCTGACTTCTCCACCTTTAGGCAATGGAGGGTTTGAAGATTGTGCTTGCAAAGGGAGTATTTTCTCCTCTGGATAGGCATATTCTGACTGCCTTTTTGACCTTGTTGTATCAAGGAAACATCTTCCTCTTTCATTTTATAGATCGTCCGGGGGTTGTTTCCATAAGTTCCAGACTGGATGTGCTCAACAACCGCTTTAAGAGCGGCTAGGTCTTGAATCTTTCCTGACTTCAATCCCATCTCAGCCATCTCTCCGTGTTTGATCATTTCAGAAAATGGCTTGCCAATGCCAACTAAGACTCTTTCATAGAAAAGAGCTTCTTGTATGTCTATGAAGGTCATGACCATTTCTGATTTTGTCATGGAAGGAATTACTTGAGCAGCAAGGCGCCTCCACCTTTGAGCATACTCTCTAAAAGACTCATTGGACTGTTTCTTAACCTTGGTAATTTGGTATCGGTCAGGAGCCATCTGAGGTTGGAAGATGTACTGAGCTAGGAAGGCATGAGCTAGTTCCTCCCAGCTATAGATCTTTGAGTTTTCTAATCTCATATACCACGTCCAGGCTTCTCCAGTCAGACTCTTCTAGAATGGCTACATTCTAAGATTTTTGTCCTCTGTATAATATCCAGTTCTCCAATGAACACCTTCAAATGTGTGTAAGGATCCCCTAACCCATCATACTTTTCAAAGTCAGGAGTTTTGAACTTCTCTTGATAATGAACACCAGGGAATATATAAAGATCAGCATAGGAAACACTCTCGTGTGCTCCAATTCCTTTGATAGAACGGATGGTCTCTTCCATTTGAAGGACTTTCTTCCTGATATCACCGGTGTGTGGATCTTCTTTGAGATGGGTGTTTTCAGGGTTTTTGTCGGTTATATATAACTGAAGTTCAGGAATTATTTTATCTGAACCTTGTGCTCCTCCTCAGTCAGCGAGGATTACGTATGTACGGGTGTACGCTTGAACCCCCGAGTAGGTGGTGTAGTTCTTTAAGAAGAACAGCCAAATCTATAATTTGTTTGCTTAATCCATCAAACTCTTCTTGAGAGATAGGAGCAGGATTAGACTGGTCAGATGAAGACATGATTGGCTGTAGGCTCGTGGCCTTTTTGGATATTTAGTGGGTAACAGACCTAATTGTTTCCCAATAAAAACTTATGTAGTTTAGTCTAAGGGAATGTGTAAATGTTTACATGTTATCATAATGTGTCCATTTTAGGAATATTATCCTACAGAACAGGTGTCATTTGATAGCATGTCAAGTCTTAATAAGCATGTACACATATTCTTCATATTTTCCATTACATAGAGATGAACATGGAATAAAATTACAAGTAATTATCTTTACAAGTAATTGAAAAATGGAAATCATGAAGAGACTTTCCTCTGCGTTTGGTTTATTAGAGGCTGACCTATCTTAGGTTACTCTCGCGGCTTTTTGACATGAAGGTTCCCAGATCATCGCAATCTACTCGACGGAAGTTAATCCTATTTTCAACCGGAGCGAACTGGTGGTGCCTTTCCTGAGCCTCATTGGAATTAGTCTCCCTACGAGTCCAGTAATCAAACACCAACAGAATAGCCTCCTGGTGGAGGAACCACAAAATATACATTCACATACAACGTGTCTCACCGTTATGGGAATGATGACATGTGCGAAGCACTAATATCACAGATAGATATATTGCGGTCACGATAAGTAAAATGCATTCGTACACGTTCATCAAAAAATGTAAATGCAACATTCACACACAAGCATATAATAGTTTTGAAAAGCTTGTAGTAGTGGCTTAAGCCCTCTTACTAGAGTCCCCAGCAGTCTCCACTTGTCGACGTTAGGATTTTTATTTGTCCTTTTTCTATTCTTGTTCTTTGGTGTTCTCATGTTAGGTGAGATTTATTTGAAAAAACAAGTGAAAAAGGTCCGACATGTATATGTCAACGATTTGACTGTAAGAGTCGCCAGTTGGTGTTTTTAACTGGTTGCACCAACGCAACCAAGAAAAGGTTTGATCATTGACCCAGTGATGTAACACTGCTAAACGGGTCTGTGAAACCGAGATTCATTAGGGTTCGGGGGCTTGATTATGTGGAGGGAAGGTGTTAGGCACCCCCCGACATCCGTGTTACCACGGTGACCGTCACTTTTTAAGAAACTGTTATATGAATGTGTGCGTGTGTGTGGGTCAATGTGCTGTTATTTGGAAGTAGTGTGAGGCCTCGTTCGCACCTATATACAAAGGGTTTGAATTTCTATAAAAATTCAGTTTTAAACAAGATATGGCAATGAGATTTTATGCAAGAGGTTTTTCAAACCTTGTGCTCAATAGTAATTGAGGCCTTTGATACTTCCATTTTATTAAATGTTCGACTTGGTTGATTTTATTTTCGAGATGTGAAGCATCTTCGAGAAAATAGTATATAACAGTGCTGAAATCCTCATGGGCATGAAACCCATCCAAGGAAATTCAAACACCGTGAATAATTTACAAGCTTCTTACAGCTGAAAATGTCCATCACGGGAACTGAATCTAGATTCAGTAGACTGAATCTGTGATCACATGATTCCTAGGCTCACATGATGCCGCAATTTATATGAAAGCAATACGATATATATATATATATATATATATATATATATATATATATATATATATATATATATATGATCAACCACCACAAAGCACCTCCATGGGGGATCGGATATATAAATATATAAAAGAGATAAATATATATATAGAGACATGATCAACCACCACGAAGCACCTCCATGGGGGATCAGAAATGTAAATAAAGCAATAAATACGATCAACCACCACGAAGTAAACTCCAGGCGGGACTAAATGTAAATAAAGTAGTAAAAACGATTAACCGCCACGAAGTAAGCTCCAGGCGGGACGGAATATAAATAAAGCAGTAATAGGCCGCGAAGTAAACTCCAGGCCTGACAGAAATGTAAATATATATATATAAGTTCAACTCAGTCATTTCTGTAACCACAGTAAAAATAATCCAAAATATGATGGTGTCCCTGTCCTTCTTCAATTTGTGAGTAAATATAAGATTCCTTGGATTTTTAAATGGCAATATGACATTAAGACTCCAACTAAAGTCACCCATCCTCATGGTGAGGATTTCCTGGTAGCTGATACCACAGTTGATCCATTTCCCCTTATCTCCCGTCAATTCTTCATCAAATGGTGGGATAAATTTGATGTTAATAGAATTGTTGGTCAAGTCCAGTTAGAGTTTCCCACTATCCCTCTTAAGGTTATTCCAATTACAACTAAAGTGCCTTCCTGTCAAGAGTCAAAAACAAAAGAGTCCAAAGTCAGTCCTACTGGTTCCTCCTGTTCCCGTGACATTTCTGATTTTAAGAATTGTTCTAGTAAAGAGTTAAAATTAATAGCTCAAGCATTAAATAAAAGAATTGATGAATTGAATGAAGAAGCCTCTACAGGTTCTTCATCTTCTTCAAAGAATGCTTCTCCCAATCAATATGGTGACCCATATGGCACAATCGACTTGTAAGATGCTTAAGACCCATTTGCCTGACATCTCATTCCAGTCACATGCACCTGCTCCCGCAGCTAGTCAGCTCAAAGATGCTCTTCAGCCAAAAGCAGTCCTCTACCACTTAAGTATGTTCCTGCTTTTCCACCGAAAGCATCCTCCAAGTCAAAAGTTTTGGCCACTTCGTCAAAAGTTGCCAGACGCGTCCATGAATAGTAACAAAGTCAGCACTGTTTTACTGTTCATCAATAGTAAATCGTGTATGTAATCATTTTCTTTTGTAATAGTTCTTTCCTTATTCTATAAAAGGAAACTGAACTTAGTTATAGAAGCACACTTGAAAAGACTCTGAGTTCCTTCTCAGACTAATCTTTAGCCTCCACCGCTGTTTAGCCTCTCTCAACCCCTTCTTCTTCTCTTCTTAATGTTCTGAATAAATTTGTAAGTCAATTTAAATTTTAGTTTTGTAAATATTTTTCAGTTATCAATAAAGTTATTTATATTTAGTAGTTAAATTGTGTTGTTTATATGCGCCATTCCCCTTCTTCTTCTTTTAATCTACTTACGCCTCAAATGGTATCAAACGCCTCAAATGGTATCAAAGCCAGTAAACATTTAGGAAGATACCATTTAAGGATCCAAGGAATCTTATATTTACTCACATATTGAAGAAGGACAAGGACACCGTCATATTTTAGATTATTTTTACTGTGGTTACAGAAATGACTGAGTTAAACTTTCAAGAGATCAGGAAGGAGGTCGTAAGTAGAACCAAACCTTGTCCACCAGTGAGTGAACCAGTAAGGGAATTGACTTTTGAATTTATGATCGAACTGAAAAAACCATGAATGACTGTTTGACTCATTCTGATGAAGGAAAACTCTATGCCAAGCTTCCATGTAATCATAATAACAGTAAGAGTTATTTTGATTAGAAAGCTGCATAAGATCAGAGGGATGTTTTCCCCAATCGGACATCTAAATGAATTGTTTGATATAAAAAGAATGATAAAGTACTTTGCATTTATCGTTATTAGCATAAATGGGTTTAATAAAGATTGACTCGGTTTCAAGGAGGATATCCTTATAATACACAAGGGATTTATAAGGAGCAAGAGGCATGAAGTGCCATCTAGAAGGAAAGAACTGGGAGACAAGTTTGACTAGGTCATATTTAGGTTTTATATGGGGTTCAATATGAAATAAGAAATTAGTCCATTTGAGTATGTACTCAGAAGGAGGATGACTGGTGTTCAAAATGGAAGCCTTAGATTGAAAAGGGTCTACTGGGTTGGGTTACTGGCTAAGGCTGAACTGTAGGGCTTGGGCATTGTCCCAAGGACGGTAAATCTGTTAGTGGTTAGATAAACTGGGTTTGCTGGATGAGAAACCAAAGTTCTTCTTGGTTGATTACTTGGGCCAGAAGGGCGACCCGGACCACGAGAAGGTGATGTTCCTCGAACACTCATAATGGATGCACGGTACCTGTGTTAATAAATTCCCGAGTGCGAAAATCAGGAATGGAATTGTTAATTCCTTTAATGTATTCGATCTCAAAATCAAAGATACTTAAAAGGGCTTCCCATCTAGCAAAGGAATGTTTAGAGGCTATGTTTTCAACATCCTTTTCTAAAGCATATTTTGTTGATTTGCAGTCAATGCGAACCAAAAACTTTTGATTTAATAAATCATTTTCAAAATTTGTTAATACATAAAACTAAAGAAAGTATTTCTTTTTTAATAGTACTGTAATTTAACTGTGTACTATTCCATGCCCAGGAATGAAAGGGAACAATTTGTTCAGGAGAATTGAGTGTTAACTTCTTTTGCTTGAGAATACCTTCGAATCTAATATCTGAGGCATCAGGTTCATCAATTTTAAATGCAGAATCGTTGGAAATACCAAGACAGGGCAATGCCTTGACATATTTTTTAACTTGTTGGACAACAGAAGTGTGAGTGTCAGTCCAAGGGGGAGGATTGTCTTGCAAATGCTGAAAGAGAGGTTTGCAAATCTTCTTGAGGTTTTTATAGAACTTGCCAATATAATTGAGCGAGCCCAGAAACCTCTGTAGTTGGGTTTTATTGGTAATTTTATCTGAAAATCTGTCAACAAATTGAATAGCTCTATCAATAGGCTGTATGAGTCCGCGATAAATATTTAGACCAAGAAACCAAACTTTAGCTTAAAACAAGCTGCATTTGGAAGGGGAAAGGACAAGTCCGTTGTCTTTAACTATTTTTAAGAACGATTTCAAATGTTTTATGTGTTCTTCAATAGAATTGGAAAAAATGAGAATATCATCAATGTAGACAACAACATAATGACCGAAAGGGTTCAAAATGTCATTAAGGATATTCTGAAATTCACTGGGAGCATTTTTTAAGCCAAATGCTTGAACATTCCATTGGTAATGACCAAATAGAGTGGTGAAGGTTGTTTTATAGCTATCATCTGGGTGGATAGCAACTTGCCAGAAACCAGATTTAAAGTCAAACTTACTGAAAATAGTGGCATTACTTAGCTGGTTAATGAGGTCATCTTTATTAGGAAAGGGTTACTTAATCCATTCTAAGACCTTGTTTAATGGCTTGTAATTGATAACTAGACGGGGAACACCTCTCTCCTTTTCTGCTTCATTGTTAACTTAAAAGGCGGGACATGACCATGGGGACTTACTAGGTTTAATTAATCCTTTATTAAGGAGATCGTTAATTTCTCTTTTACATAATTCCATTTGTTCATGATTTATTTGTATTGGCCTGCCCTTCATAGGAATCAAATGTTCTTTGAATTCTTTAGCGTAAGGAAGCCTTACAACATGCTTCTTCCAGTGCCAAAAGGCATTAGGAGAATCAGAACAAAGGTTGTCCTTTAAATACGTTTTTAATTCTTCAATATTTTCTTGAACTTCTTTATTCTGAAGTTTCTCTTCAATTCGTATGTACTTTATTTCTTCCTTTAAGAAATTCAAATGGGTGGATTTACAATTTAATAAATTTAATGATTTGGAAATGGATTCTTCTTGAATAAATTTTAAATCTCTTTCTTTAGGTTTAATAAGAAATTTAAATGTTATTCTTTTTCCTAAATGTTTACAACTTAATCCTTCATTACTTGGTAGTAAATGGATATAATAAATATATAAATGGTAACCCTAATATGATCTTATTAGTAAGATTGCGGATTAAAACAAATGATGTTTTAAAACACATATTATCTTGACAGATATGAACTTTAGGCAGTTTATATTTTATTTCTATTTGATTACCATTAGCTGAGTTTAATTTTTCAATAATTTTTTTTATAATACTTGGTAAGGATCAAACCTTCTTGAATACAATTCAAATCCGCACCTGTATCAACTAAGGCAGGAAGTTGTATTGAAAAAGTTTTATCAATAACCAAGTTAATAGAAATATACCATTTCTGAATGGTAATATTTTTAACTCTTTTAAGAGAAAGACCTTGAACAAAAAGATCTCGCTCCTCTTTAGTTCCCGATGATTCTAGCTCATCGTGATCTTCATCACTAGAGGAGGAATCATGAACCTGAAGATCATATTTCTTGTCTTCAATTTCTTTTCTTAGATTAGAAACATCCAACTTTAAATTAGAAATTTCTCTTTTTAGTTTATTAACTTCTTGATTTAATTCTAGAAGGGTAATTTCCTTAACTGGGGTTTTAAATCTTTCTAGGGTTTTATTAAGGCTAAATATTGGTTTTTCTTTAGCTTTAATAACCTTGTCTTTAACTCTATTGTCTTTAGTTAATAAATCTTTTAGCTGTTTAGTATACTGAGTTTTAAGCTCGGGGTCAGAAATTTTACTAATTAACTCAAATAACGAAGAGCTTTCTTCATCATCTTTGGTAATTACATTTATTCTTTTATTGCAACACTTTTCGTTGCAATTATCAGCACATATAGTAACTTCTTCTGTGTCACTATCAGATTCTTTGTTACTAGTACTGCTGTTAGAGGAATGAGGAATGTCAGAACCTTCGTCATTGCTGGCGTTCTTCTCAATCCTTATTAACTCTAATAGATGCTCAGTATCTTCACAAGAAACATTTAACTGAGATAATTTTTATTTGATTTTGCATTCATTTTGGTAGTGCCCTTTCTGCCCACAATTGTGGCAAACAATTTTACTTTTATCAAATTTTTTAGATAAAATTTTGTTGTATTTTTTATTAGTGGGTTTGGGTTTAGTATAATAATCATCTTGATTTTTATCTTTTTTATGACTGTGTTTACGTTTATGACGCCTGTGACTTTTATGATGCTCAATATGTTTATTCATTTTCTTCCTTCTTGAGGGAGAAACAGGGGGTAAACCATATTGTTCACAGAAGGTTCCTAATTCATATTTAGTTTTTTTCTTATCTTTACTAGCTTGTTTGGCTAATTTAACATCAATACACATTTTTAATCCTATTTTTTGAATATAACTGATTATGTCACCATAATTTAGGTTATCATAATCAATATATCCCAAATTTTTACTCAACTCTTCTCTAGCTTTATGGGCGAATAATGAAGGTAAGCCATTGACAAATTTTTCTTTCCAAAATGGTTTATTTCTATCATTTCGTAACATAACTCTAGAGGTAAAAACATCTTTGTACCATCTAAAATCACTTAGAGTGGGACAAGTGAGATTACTAAGCTGATCGTGAATTCTCTCTGTAATTTTACTAGGAGTTCCAATAAAATGTTTTATTATGGTGAATATTAAAGTATTGACTCCATCAAAGCGACCAATGCCAACATCTTCATCAAAGATGGGGTTTAAGTCATCATCTAACTCGACAAAGATGAACTATTGATAATCTAGTATCTTAAGTGAGATGTTTTTCCCACCAAGATCTGAGAATACCAGTGAATCCACTAGCTATTAATTCAACAATTTCTGGTTGAGACAGATTGTTGAATTTAGTAATATAGTTATTTGCTACCATGGATATGTGATTTAATTTGTTTAAAATCTCTTGTTCACTGAAACCATCTATGTTCCATTCGTAAATTTTATTGGATGAAACAGAGAACTGTTTATCTAGATTTCTCTCTTCGAATTGTAGATCCGGAGGAGTAGGTCTAGAATACCAATTCCTAGTTAAACTAGTGTTTTTAACTGTTAATTTGTTTAATTGATCATTAAAATCTAGCACTGAAACAGTATCAGAATAATCTGATTGACTACTGTTTTCAATATCAGTTTTAACGTGATCAATAATAGCGATAGTACTGCTTGAAACGGGTTCAGTTTTTAATTTTTTAAATAACTTATCAATAGATCTAACAAGATCGCCGTCATTATTAGGTAAACCTAATTTACTTCTATTTTCTAGTAATTTTATCAAAGGATGTTCAATCTTAGAATAAGGTTTTTTAATACTGGTTTCTTCAAATTTTTCTTCAATCCTATCTAGCTGTCTTCCAACGGTTGCTAGATATTGATTACTAAAATTTAATTGTTCAATAATTTTTTTATCATCTCTATTACTATCTGAAATTATAAAAGTACTGGTAATAACAGACGTATCTTTAACTAGGAGAAGGACAGTTTCTAGCGGGGGATGACTAGAAGAGACCTTCAATTTATCTTCTTTAATCCATTGAGTTTTAGTAATAACATTACATTTACCTTGATATTGATCATACCAATCGTAAAAAGTAATGTTTATCTTTTCATTAATAATAAATCGCTTCCATCTATTAACAACTTTATCACGTTCTTTTTCAGACGGGTGATTGGAACGAAATAAATGTCTTTTTTCCTTATTAGATATGGAATTAAAATCCTTTACAAGATTGTCCCAATCTAATATGAATTCTTTTTTAATGACTCTTAATTGATTGTTAATAAGAATTTCAAAATCTGACTGAGTTGGATACTCAGAAGGGGTAGGAGAAGAAGCGCTTTCTTCTTCTATAAGGTCCTTGTGACTATAACACGGGTGACTAGCTTGACATTGATAAAGGACACCTTTTAATTTAATATCCCTAACTGAAGGGTTACTACGTACTTCAGTATCTCTTCGAGTGTGAACTGAAGGTGCTGAAGAACTAGTAAAATCTTCTATTATAACTGGCCTTCTAGTACGTTCAAAACTTATTTTTACTGTTCCATCAGAAAATTGTTTAACATTTTCAAGATTTAACAAATTGCTAACTACAGGTTGTTGAGGTATTTCACTAGGTAAAGTCCGTTGACTAGGTAGTGTAATATCCTTCCAAAGGATGGTTCTCGGGATCTGAATATTAGCATCACTAGTTGAACTTTGGATTAATACAGTTTGATCTTTAGGACTTTTATTAAGAGCATGAACGTGTAAGTTCATTTTCATAGTCTTATAATAAATCATGTAAATCAAAGCTATGGGCTGAGAACCCTCAATCATATGAGTAATTTCTCCAGCTGTTTTAATGTTTAATGTCAAGGCTTTTAACAAATGTTGATCACTTAGGCTTAATGTGAAATCAGGAAAGCAATTGAAATGGATAGATCTATTATGCAAACTTGATTCCATAGCACCAATCATACTTGGATAATAATTCAAGAATCTAGCATCTCTAAGGCAGAGGTAGATACTCGAATTTATTCCTTTAATATTTAGGGGTTTAACTGCCACTTGAACTAAACCGATGTGAATGAAATTTTAACCTTTCTTCCTATGTTTTGTAATAATATCTAGAGACAAAAGACTACAATTTTCGTATTCTTTGTTAATAGCATAGAGCTTTTCAACTGTTTTTACATTATAACCAGTTTTAAAATTGTCTAAAAAGGTTGACTGATAAATTTCTCTAGGGGAAACCCTAGGTATGTTCCAATTGTGTAAAGCTTGACTTATATTTTTATAACTGTGTGTTTCTTGGTTAACTATGTCAGGGACGGGAGGCAAAGTTGATCGGTTACTAGCTGAGGAGTTAGATCTGAACAATCTACTCATCTTTTACTAAATTCAAAATAAAGTTTCACTCATTATTCATCCATTCATACCCTCTTACCTTAGGCAGACTCATACCTATGTTCTAAACCAGACACTGCTCACTCAAAAGACATACAAAGGATTGACACGAACAAGGTGGACTACAGTAAGTTAGGTGACTTCTGAACAGGAGTAAAAGAGAATTTTTGAAAATAATAAGGAAATGAACAAATTACTGAGATCTTATTGGCAACTAGAACAAAAATAACTTGGCTCTGATACCATTTGAGGTGGAAGTAGATTAAAAAAAGAAGAAGGGGAATGACGCATATAAACAACACAATTTAACTACTAAACATAAATAACTTTATTGATAATTGAAAAATATTTACAAAACTGAAATTTAAATTGACTTACAAATTTATTCAGAACATTAAGAAGAGAAGAAGAAGGGGTTGAGAGATGCTAAACAGCGATGGAGGCTAAAGATTAGTCTGAGAAGGAACTCAGAGTCTTTTCAAGTGTGCCTCTATAACTAAGTTCAGTTTCCTTTTATAGAATAAGGAAAGAACTATTACAAAGTTACTATTACAAAAGTAAATGATTACATACAAGATTTACTATTGATGAATAGTAAAACAGTACTGACTTTTTTACTATTCATGGATGAGTCTGGCAACTTTTGATGAAGTGGCCAAAACTTTTGACTTGGAGGATGCTTTCGGTGGAAAAGCAGGAACATACTCAAGTGGTAGAGGACTGCTTTCGGCTGAAGAGCATCTTTGAGCTGACTGGCTACTGGAGTAGGTCTATGTGACTGGAATGAGATGTCAGGCAAATGGGTCCTGAGCATCTTGTAAGTCGATGGTGCCATATGGGTCACCATCATCACCATATTGACTGGGAGAAGCATTCTTGGAAGAAGATGAAGAACTTGTAGAGGCTTCTTCATGCAATTCATCAATTCTTTAATTTAATGCTTGAGCTATTAATTTTAACTCCTTACTGGAACAATTCTTAAAATCAGAAATGTTACGGGAACAGGAGGAATCAGTTGGACTAACTTTGGACTCTTTTGTTTTTGACTCTTGACAGGAAGGCTCTTTAGTTGTAATTGGAAGAACCTTAAGAGGGATAGTGGGAAACTCTAACTGGACCTGACCAATAATTCTATTAACATCAAATTTATCCCACCATTTGATGAAGAATTGACGGGAGACAAGGGGAAATGGATCAACTATGGTATCAGCTACCAGGAAATCCTCACCATGAGGATGGGTGACTTTAGTTGGAGTCTTAATGTCATATTTCCATTTAAGGATCCAAGGAATCTTATATTTACTCACAAATTGAAGAAGGACAGGGACACCGTCATATTTTGGATTATTTTTACAGTGGTTACAAAAATGACTGAGTTAAACTTTCAAGAGATCAAGAAGGAGGTCGTAAGTAGAACCAAACCTTGTCCACCAGTGAGTGAACCAGTAAGGGAATTGACTTTTGAATTTATGATCGAACTGAAAAAACCATGAATGACTGTTTGACACATTCTGATGAAGGAAAACACTATACCAAGCTTCCATGTAATCATAATAACAGTATGAGTTATTTTGATTAGAAAGTTGCATAAGAACAGAGGGATGTTTTCCCCAATCGAACATCTAAATGAACTATTTGATATAAAAAGAATGATAAAGTACTTTGGATTTATCGTTATTGGCATAAAAGGGTTTAATAAAGATTAACTCGGTTTCAAGGAGGATATCCTTATAATACACAAGGGATTTATAAGGAGCAAGAGGCATGAAGTGCCATCCAGAAGGAAAGAACTGGGAGGCAAGTTTGACTGGGTCATCTTTAGGTTTCATATGGGTTCAATGTGAAATAGGAAATTGGTCCATTTGAGTATGTACTCAGAAAGAGGATGACTGGGATTCGAAAGGGAAGCCTTAGATTGAAAAGGGTCTACTGGAGTTGGGTTACTGTCTAAGGCTAAACTGTAGGGCTTGAGCATTGTCCAAAGGACGGTAAATTTGTTAGTGGTTTGATAAACTGGGTTTACTGGATGAGAAACCAAATTTCCTCTTGGTTGATTACTTGGGCCAGTAGGGCGACCCGGACCACGAAAAGATGATGCTCCTCGAACACTCATAATGGATGCACGGTACCTATGTTAATAAATTCCCGAGTGAGAAAATCAGGAATGGAATTTTTAATTCCTTTAATGTATTCGATCTCAAAATCAAAGATACTTAAAAGGGTTTGCCAACTACCAAAGGAATGTTTAGAGGCTATGTTTTCAACATCCTTTTCTAAAACATATTTTGTTGATTTGCAGTCAATGTGAACCAAAAACTTTTGATTTAATAAATCACTTTAAAATTTGTTAATACATAAAACTAAAGAAAGTATTTCTTTTTTAATAGTGTTGTAATTTAACTGTGTACTATTCCATGCACTGGAATGAAAGCGAACAATTTATTCAGGAGAATTGAGTGTTAACTTTTGCTTGAGAATACCTCCGAATCCAATATCTGAGGCATCAGTTTCAATAATTTTAAATGCAGAATCGTTGGAAACACCAAGACAGGGCAATGCCTTGACATATTTTTTAACTTGCTAGACAACAGAAGTGTGAGTGTCAGTCCAAGGGGGAGGATTGTCTTGCAAATGCTGAAAGAGAGGTTTGCAAATCTTCTTGAGGTTTTTATAGAACTTGCCAATATAATTGAGCGAGCCCAGAAACCTCTGTAGTTGGGTTTTATTGGTAATTTTATTTGGGAATCTGTTAGCCAATTGAATAGCTCTATCAATAGGCTGTATGAGTCCGCGATAAATATTTAGACCAAGAAACCGAACTTTAGCTTGAAACAAGCTGCATTTGGAAGGGGAAAGGACAAGTCCGCTGTCTTTAACTATTTTGAAGAACGATTTCAAATGTTTTATGTGTTCTTCAATAGAATTGGAAAAAATGAGAATATCATCAATGTAGACAACAACAAAATGACTGAAAGGGTTCAAAATGTCATTGAGGATATTCTGAAATTCACTAGGAGCATTTTTTAAGCCGAATGCTTGAACATTCCATTCGTAATGACCAAATGGAGTAGTGAAGGCTGTAAACGAACTTAAACGTTCATGCTCTTAATAAAAGTCCTAAAGATCAAACTATATTAATCCAAAGTTCAACTAGTGATGCTAATATTCAGATCCCGAGAACCATCCTCTGGAAGGATATTACGCTACCTAGTCAATGGACTTTACCTAGTGAAATACCTCAACAACCTGTAGCTAGAAATTTGTTAAATCTTGAAAATGTTAAACAATTTTCTGATGGAACAGTCAAAATAAGTTTTGAACGTACTAGAAGGTCAGTTATAATAGAAGATTTTACTAGTTCTTCAACACCTTCAGTTCACACTCGAAGAGATACTGAAGTACTTAGTAACCCTTCAGTTAGGGATATTAAATTAAAAGGTGTCCTTTATCAAGGTCAAGCTAGTCACCCGTGTTATACTCACAAAGACCTTATAGAAGAAGAAAGCTCTTCTTCTCCTACCCCTTCTGAGTATCCATCTCAGTCAGATTTTGAAATTCCTATTAACAATCAATTAAGAGTCATTAAAAAAGAATTCATATTAGATTGGGACAATCTTGTAAAGGATTTTAATTCCAAATCAAATAAGGAAAAAAGACATTTATTTCGTTCCAATCACCCGTCTGAAAAAGAACGTGATAAAGTTGTTAATAGATTGAAGCGATTTATTATTAATGAAAAGATAAACATTACTTTTTACGATTGGTATGATCAATATAAAGGTAAATGTAATGTTATTACTAAAACTCAATGGATTAAAGAAGATAAATCAAAGGTCTCTTCTAGTCATCCCCCGCTAGAAACTGTCTTTCTCCTAGTTAAAAATATGTCTGTTATTGCTAGTCCTTTTAAAATTTAAGATGGTAACAAAGATGATAAAAAAAATTATTGAACAATTAAATTTTAGTAATCAATATCTAGCAACCGTTGGAAGACAGCTAGATAGGATTGAAGAAAAATTTGAAGAAACCAGTATTAAAAAACTTGATTTTAATATTGAACATCCTTTGATAAAATTACCAGAAAATAGAAGTAAATTAGGTTTACCTAATAATGATGGAGATCTTGTTAGATCTATTGATAAGTTATTTAAAAAATTTAAAACTAAACCCGGTTTAAGAGGTACTATCGCTATTATTGATCACGTTGAAACTGATATTGAAAACAGTAGTCAATCAGATTATTCTGATACTGTTTTAGTACCAGATTTTAATGATCAATTAAACAAATTAACAGTTAAAAACACTAGTTTAACCAGGAATTAGTATTCTAGACCTACTCCTTCAGATCTACAATTCGAAGAGAGAAATCTAGATAAACAGTTCTCTGTTTCATCCAATAAAATTTATGAATGGAACATAGATGGTTTCAGTGAACAAGAGATTTTAAACAAATTAAATCACATGTCCATGGTAGCAAATAGTTATATTACTAAATTCAACAATCTGTCTCAACCAAAAATTGTTGAATTAATAGCTAGTGGATTCACTGGTATTCTCAGATCTTGTTGGGAAAAACATCTCACTTAAGATACTAGATTATCAATAGTTCATGCTGTCCAGTTAGATGATGACGACAACCCCATCTTTGATGAAGATGATGGCATTGGTCCGCCTGATGGAGTCAATACTTTAATATTCACCATAATAAAACATTTTATTGGAACTCCTAGTAAAATTACAGAGAGAATTCACGATCAACTTAGTAATCTCACTTGTCCCACTCTAAGTGATTTTAGATGGTACAAAGATGTTTTTACCTCTAGAGTTATGTGGTGAAATGATAGCAATAAACCATTCTAGAAAGAAAAATTTGTCAATGGTCTACCTTCATTATTCGCCCATAAAGTTAGAGAAGAGCTGAGTAAAAATTTGGGATATATTGATTATGATAACCTAACTTATGGTGATATAATCAATTATATTCAAAAAATAGGATTAAAAATGTGTATTGATTTTAAATTAGCCAAACAAGCTAGTAAAGATAAGAAAAAAACTAAATATGAATTAAGAACCTTCTGTGAACAATATGGTTTACCCCCTATTGCTCCTTCAAGAATGAAGAAAATGAATAAACATATTGAGCATCATAAAAGTCACAGGCGTCATAAACGTAAACACAGTCATAAAAAAGATAAAAATCAAGTTGATTATTATACTAAACCCAAACCCACTAATAAAAAATACAACAAAAATTCATCTAAAAAATTTGATAAAAGTAAAATTGTTTGCCACAATTTTGGGCAGAAAGGGTACTACAAAAATAAGTGCAAAATCAAATAAAAATTGTCTCAGTTAAATGTTTCTTGTGAAGATACTGAGCATCTATTAGAGTTAATAAGGATTGAGAACAACGCCAGCAATGATGAAGGTTCTGACATTCCTCATTCCTCTAACAGCAGTACTAGTAACAATGAATCTGATAGTGACATAGAAAAAGTTACTATCTATGTTGATAATTGCAACGAAAAGTGTTGCAATAAAAGAATAAATGTAATTACCAAAGATGATGAAGAAAGCTCTTTGTTAATTGAGTTAATTAGTAAAATTTCTGATCCCGAGCTTAAAACTCAGAATTCTAAACAGCTAAAATATTTATTAACTAAAGACAATAGAGTTAAAGACAAGGTTATTAAAGCTAAAGAAAAACCAATATTTAGCCTTAATAAAACCCTAGAAAGATTTAAAACCCCAGTTAAGGAAATTACCCTTCCAGAATTAAATCAAGAAGTTAATAAACTAAAAAGAGAAATTTCTAATTTAAAGTTGGATATTTCTAATCTAAGAAAAGAAATTGAATACAAGAAATCTGATCTTTAGGTTCATGATTCCTCCTCTAGTGATGAAGATCACGATGAGCCAGAATCATCGGGAACTAAAGAAGAGCCAGATCTTTTTGTTTAAGGTCTTTCTCTTAAAAGAGTTAAAAATATTACCATTCAGAAATGGTATATTTCTATTAACTTGGTTGTTAATAAAACTTTTTCAATACAACTTCCTGCCTTAGTTGATACAGCTGCGGATTTGAATTGTATTTAAGAAGGTTTGATCCTTACCAAGTATTATAAAAAAAACTATTGAAAAATTAAACTCAGCTAATGGTAGTCAAATGGAAATAAAATATAAACTGCCTAAAGTTCATATTTGTCAAGATAATATGTTTTTTAAAACATCATTTGTTTTAATCCGCAATCTTACTGATAAGATCATCTTAGGGTTACCATTTATATATTTATTATACCCCTTTACTACCAATAATGATGGATTAAGTTGTAAACATTTAGAAAAAGAATAACATTTAAATTTCTTATTAAACCTAAAGAAAGAGATTTAAAATTTATTCAAGAAGAATCCATTTCCAAATCATTAAATTTATTTAATTGTAAATCCACCCATTTAAATTTCTTAAAGGAAGAAATTAAGTACATACGAATTGAAGAGAAACTTCAGAATAAAGAAGTTCAAGAAAAAATTGAAGAATTAAAAACGCATTTAAAGGACAACCTTTGTTCTGATTCTCCTAATGCCTTTTCGCATCGGAAGAAGCATGTTATAAGGCTTCCTTACGCTAAGGAATTCAAAGAACATTTAATTCCTACAAAGTCCAGGCCAATACAAATGAATCATGAACAAATGGAATTATGTAAAAAGAGAAATTAACGTCTCCTTAATAAAGGATTAATTAAACCTAGTAAGTCCCCATGGTCATGTCCCGCCTTTTATGTTAACAATGAAGCAGAAAAGGAGAGAGGTGTTCCCCATCTAGTTATCAATTACAAGCCATTAAACAAGGTCTTAGAATGGATTAGGTACCCCTTGCCTAATAAAGATGACCTCATTAAACGGTTAAGTAATGCCACTATTTTCAGTAAGTTTGACCTTAAATTTGGTTTCTGGCAAGTTTCTATCCACCCAGATGATAGGTATAAAACAGCCTTCACCACTATTTAGCGTCTCTCAACCCCTTCTTCTTCTCTTCTTAATGTTCTAAATAAATTTGTAAGTCAATTTAAATTTCAGTTTTGTAAATATTTTTCAGTTATCAATAAAGTTATTTATGTTTAGTAGTTAAATTGTGTTGTTTATATGCGCCATTCCCCTTCTTCTTCTTTTAATCTACTTCCGCCTCAAATTGTATCAAAGCAATGTAACTACTAATAAAGCGGTAAACGCACAGGATATATATCGATCCTAGCTCGGTTTATCATTTCAGCGATTTGCCGCTATATATATATAAGCAAATAAGCGCTCCGGACATGAGTCCAGGCTCAATCGAGGCATAACTCGATAATGTTAGTCCATATATATATATATATATATATATATATATATATATATATATATATATATATATAAACATAAATAAAAACCACGGACCGAAGTCCGGGCCTACACACACAACACGACTCTCAACGTGAAGAAGAGTGTGTGCAAAGATAAAGAGAAAGGCTTTAAAGTGTGTAAGAAGGCTTACAATGGACTGCCAAAGAAGACTTCTATAGCTTTAAGTGGATGAACACTCGGCTCCCGCTGGTAAAAAAAATAGCTATATGTGAGCTCACAAGTGTTTAAAATGAGAAAGCACTCAATATAGGGTGTTTACATAGCAAATTGGACAGGGCTTCCTCGCCGTTTTTTCTTGAAATATGGCCACCCCAAGCCCTCTATTAATAGAGAGGGGGGGGGGGAGCCGCAGGTGTACCTGCAGAAGCCGCAGATGCACTTGCGGCTGCCCGGGGTGCCCCGGGCTCCACGGGTCCCACCGTCTCAAAGTATGTGCACGCGTACAACATGATGTCTGCTCGAACTGTCATTGTCGAGAGCTATGCAATGACATGGGATTAGAGGTTGTACGAAGTCAGGAAGATGGAACCATGTCCTATGTCTTCAAGCTTCAAATTATATCCGGTGTTCTACCTTGCGTAGTAGTCACTCGGGATTGGAACTCCTAGGCTCTTGTGGGACATTGCTGTGTAGAATGTATGTTGAGATGTTTTTGAGATGGCGCAATGTGGGATCGAGGTGGAAAAATGATTATTTTGCCCCTCACCGGGGTTATCTCCGGTTTGGGCTGATAAAGCAGTTGTTGCTCATGGTTATCTCTGAGATTGGGTTGCTGCCAGTGCTGAATGCCCTCAGGGTTGTCTCTGAGGTGTGCCTGTCCTCCCGGGGTTATGTCCGATTTTGGTAGCGGAGTGCCTCGGTGTGAGTCCCAAGGTTGAAGCTGACTACATGGGTTGAAACGAGCATCTCTAGGGTTATATCCAGAACTGCAACTGCACACCTTGGGGTTATGTCCAAGGCTTACGTTGTCTTTCCCGGTGTTGTTTTCGGGACTGAGACTAAACATCTCAGGGTTATCTTCAAGATGAAATGGCCTTCTCCGATGGAAATTCTAGTATTTTCACTGCTTTCCCCGGGGTTATCTCTGAGGTGGGAAATGATAATCCCGGTGTGTTTTTCGGTGTTGAAACTGAACTTCCGGTGGTATTTTCGAGATTAAGCTTATAAAAACCCAAAACCTTAATAAGACTTGGATATGTAAAATTCAGTTATATTAATAAAATCTCTCCATTCGAAAAGTGTTATGTGTTAATATATACTCTGTTTAACAAATTTGGTCAAATAAATTTTTGTCTAAAAATTAACGTGCTTGACACCTCGTGCTTAAAATATTTCTTCCGAAAATGGACTTTTCGGTACATTTGTTTAGACAAGCTACTTTGTCATGCTTGTTAGGATTAGCGGGAAATCTAGGTTAGTAACCCTAGATTAATAAACCCTAACCCTAATAAGTAAACCTAAACCTAATTAGCTAAATTAACCCTAATTAGGTTATACTAACACCTAATCATGATTACTAAACTTTAATTAGATACTAATAAATATTATTATACAACCCTAATCATTAAAAACGAAACCCTAATCAAGATTAGTGAAGATTAGGGCATAATTAAACCTTAATATGGTATTAGCCAATTATTGCATTCCATTTTGTGCAAATGCTGAGAATTGTTTTCTTATCCCATAATAAGAGTCCCATTTCATCCTCCCACGTGAAAATCTAGCAAGCCTAGCCTAGCTTCATCTCAAATTCATCAAACCTAGATCAATTAGTGGATGGGGAGTGGGATTCATGATTGAGATTACCAACTCTCACCAACTCTCCATTAACCCTTGTGCATTCTTGAAATCCTTTGGTTTGACTTGGGAGGTAATCCCATTATCTAGGTAACCATTCTCCTATAAATGAGACCTTCATCCTTCCTTGTTGCAATTGCTGAGAATTAGTTGCTAAGGAGCTTATATAGAGTGATTATATTATTTTAGAGCAGCTGAATTGAGTCACAAAGGTATAACTTCCTTTCCCATTCTTCATTTTTGATAAATTATTTAATTTGGGTTGATTCTTTGAATTAAGCATGCATTGGTTGAAAGTTTGTTTGAGTTATGTTTCTTAGTGTTATGTATACTTAAAAATGTGTTGGGTTATGTTAGAAACAATTTTTATAAGGATTTTGTATAGTGGGTTGTTGAACTGCCGAACAGAGCAAGTTATTGTCTCGATGCAGAGGCGTAGCATGCAATGCCCTAGTTGTATTAGGGTGCTAAGTGCAGCGTGAATTCTGTAACTCAAAAAATCGCTTTTTGTTTCGTACGTGCAAATGAGCCCTAATTGTACTAGGGTGCAAATATAGCCTACGCCATACACCGCACTGTGTCCGGTATTTCTTGTTATGTTGCTGATGTGCTAACTTGTTTGTACACTGTTAAAGCAAGCTTTTAAACAATTTTAGCACACACATATAAGCACATGCATATAGGATGAACAAGTATAGCAATGATTGACACAACACTTGTGGTCTTAAAATGAAATTGTGAGTTCGAAAGTGAACTTTGTCATGAACACATCATGTGAGAATTTTGACTTTATGAACATGATAATATGGTTTATATTGACATGAAATGCAAGACTAAAGTGATTGAACACACTGGCATACATGATTGAAAGATTAAACTATTTCAAAGATAAGAAACTTAAGACTTTTTAAAGTGAACTTGACCAAGACTTTTATCTTGTAAGTTCTGACCATTTGAGCATACATATGTAACTTAAATATATGTTGTAAATGCATTGGAGTTATATGATAATATTCCTTGATATGTTAAGTTGACTTAGTGTAAAATTCAAAGAAAGTTAGAATGAGAAAATTACTGTCACCAAGGAATGAGTAAAGTATGTTATGACCATGCAAGCATGTATATTAGGACTCATTATGCCTATAGATATATTAGCATGAATATCGTTTGGTTAATGTATGATTTTCACTTATTCATACATAGTCATGAAAAAGAAATTTCTAAAATATGAACTATGTGGGTAAAGTATACATGTGTTGTCTATATACAAGCATGACTACTGAGTATTGTATAACCAAGTTACAAAGCATGATGATTACATGACCTTTTTATGTTTTAATGACACATAAATTGTAAGTTAAACTTGTGGTAGTGAATTCAAGTATGGACATGTGTTATATGTGAAACTCTAGCATGCATCTTAAAATATATGTGTAATTAGTGCGCTAGAGTTGTACTGAAGTCAGGAGAGCAAAGCTCAAACCTGGTTTGGCAGGGGATAAAGCTAAGAACATGCTACCATCCCTAAGCTTTGAGACCCAGTGCACAACAAGGCCATCTTGTAGTCACAAATAGATTCTGTTTTTGATTTTGAAATTCAAGGCATGTTTATATGATTACTATACCTAGTAATGTATGACCAATATGCTTTGTAATGTATTAAGAAGCATGTTATGTGAAGACTTGATTATTATAAGTGTAGACGCATATTAGTTTACACATGCTAATTGAAAGACCGACATGTTAATGTTAGGTCATTTCAACGCAAGTTAGTTAAAGCTAGTATTAAATTGTAGCTGACCAGACAGGAAAGTTTCCTAACTTACACAAACTTTGGATTTTGTGCAAGTTCTTGAATTTCATACGATTCGTATGTTGAATGCAAGTTTCCTGAATTCTTAATCTTTTACTTAAGCAAGTTCCCTAAACTTACTCTAATTATTATTGAGCAAGTTTCTGAACTTAATTATTTGATTGTGAAAGTTTCCTTAATTCTTACTCTTTTACTTAAGCAAGTATTCGAACACTATTTTATTATGTTGCAATGTTTCCTAACTTACACAACTTTGTTTGTTGTGAGAGTTTCTTATCTTTCTCATATTGTATTGAGTAGGTTATTGTTGAATTGAAAGTTATTCATTTAAGCTTGAATCTTATTTCCAAGCATGTTGTTAAGTGGTTTAATTACCTTAAAATTATTCCACATCGATATTATTGATATTCGCACTTAGTGCACTTGAGTTCGTATAGTCTTGGACTTGTGCATCATTTAAAGTTCAAATAATTCTTGAACTGTGTGAGATAGAGTCTGAACCTTTGTTCGGTCAAACAAGCGTATGAAGTTTTATAAAAGCTATCCAAACCTATTGAGGGTAAGGATTCTTAGACTGAAAGAACACCCCTTTCTATGATAGGGGAGTACCAGGTATCTAATACAAGATACAAAGAGAAGATTTAAATGTTATACATATATATAGTGTACGTGAGGCTGATCCCCTCAAGTATTTATTCTGTAGCCAGTAACCAAAGGGTCAATTAGCTATTGATTCCATTGGAGTGTTATAGTTCAAAGTCTACTTAACTAGCAGTTAATCTAAAAGCAATCATTACCTTTGCTTATGAAATTCATATTGTTGAATCCATCGCCAGATATGCTTCGATTCATCATGATATATCCTTATTATTATATTTAAACTTATTGAGCAAATTTGTTGCTCATCCTTGCTATATCATGAATATAGTGCAGCTAAGCCCGAGAGCTCAGGGAAGGACAAGGGTAAATGAAAGATGTAGAATAGTGGCAAGGATCAGACTTTACCTTGCGCTTAGTTTAAATTATTGTTATGTAATATGAACCCTAAGGATTATTTTAGGGTATGTTTATAAGATGATATTAAGGTTATCGTATCTTGGGACTAGTAACACCTTTTGAATGAACGACGTATGTTTATTAAATTTCGGATTTTAGATATCGTATGTTGTTTAGAGGTGGATGTTTGTATTTTATCGTGATTTACCTAACCGGGTCGAGGACCTTGATTCTAAGTGTCATGAGTTGGTATCAATGTAATAACCCAATATTTTTCATATAATTAAATAAGAAATTTTGGGATATAAATTTTTTTATATATATAAAGGTGGGCATATGTGTAAAGTAAAATATATACACATATGTGATAAATAAAATTTATTTATTACATGAGTAATTGTAAATAATTTCTTTTTACGAATTATTAATCATTATAGATTATATTCTTATAATAAATTAATTTTATAATAAAAATAGTTATTATTTTGTAATAAAAATAGTTATTATTTATTTTTCGTGAATATATGATTATTGTATATATGATATGATTATTAGGATTATTATGATAAGTAATGAATACACTCTTATATTTGCAATATCACTCATGTGGACATTAATCCATGTCGTGAAAGACGAGTATGGCGATGAAGGTTGACACTCGCTGAAGCTTAAACCACTCTTGCACCGTCTGTGGTATGGTGTACGGTGCGTCTTGATCCAAGAAGATAAACCGACGCCTTGATTCTTGCGTGATCAGTTGGAGAAAATTATTTTTTCTTCTTTAGAAATAAAATGGAACATTTTGTTATATGTGTAACATTGATAAACCATGAAATAAAGTGTGTTATGTTTGACGAAGGAAATATTAAGTAAACCATTAATTAATATTAATTAATTGTGGTAGAATATTGATTTCTTGGTAATTAATTAATAATATGTGATTACTATTATTTGCAATATATCTATAAGTATAATAAGAATTATTTAGATAATTAATGGTTATGGAGATTCATAATTACATTAATCAATAAGGAATGGATTAATTAATATTTGTGTTAATTAATCAAGAAAGTGATTAATTTATTTGGCATAAATCAAATAAGTTATTAATATAATAATATTAGATTAATCTGGATATGTGCATGTGAGCAATATTACTACTATATTATATAGTGTAGTGTGACATTTATGTGACTATATATAACAACCTTATATTAGGTCTTATTAAACTATATGGTATGAATACATCATGAAGGTGTATGTGACAAAATGTATGTGGGTATATATTAAAATAAAATACCATGAGCATATTATAAGCTATTATTTTTAATAAAGTATACCGGTGTGATAAAAAATTATACATGTACTATATGTATGTTACATTTCCATATTACATCTACTACCTTGAAATATTAAATATGTAAATCATATTGTGGCACTAAGTTATAATGTATGGTTTATATGTGTATACAATATAGCATAAGAATAAGAGTTGTGTATAAGTATATGGTCTAATGTTGCAAGAGTGCTGAGTTAATTTGTTTGTCCCAAAACTAGCGTCCCATTTGCTCATTTTCTCAACCACGTGAATCACATAGAGGCTAAGGCCTATTTCCTTTTCTTTCTTCCAAGCTTTCTAGGTGACGATTATGGGGGGGGGGGGGTGGAGATTATGATGAATTTCAACTACCGTTTACCAACTCTCTCTTAACCATCATGTAATCCTTTCATCCATGAAGTTTAATTTGGTATATAAATGCATTGTCTGTATTTTTATTTCTCTATAAATACCACCTATCTTCTCCGATTTCCATTGCTGAGAATTTCTAAGAGTGAGATTGAGAGCATACAAGTATTCTAAGAATTTGGAAGTTCAATTAGTAGCAAGTTCATTCATATTATAGAGGTATAACTCCATTCCTTGTTTTCCATTTCATTCTCTGTTAAAAATAAGTTTGTGTTCTTGAATTTCAAAATTCTTGATTTGGTGGAATTGGATGTTAATGAGGTTGGGTATTGGTTATAAAGTTGTTATATAATCATATAATCATGTTTAAACTGATAAATAAGTGTTTAGAATCAATTTTGTGTGTAATTTTTGTGTTTGGGCTAAAGTTCTACTGGCAAAGGCATCGCTCTTCGCTCGAACTGTGCAAGGTGTAGTCACACGTAATAACACTAAGGTGCGTAACAACCATACTACTCTGCTTTTTCGCTTTTGACTTCGCTAAAAAAATTCTGCTAAGTGTGATCGATTATTATGACTTAAACTAGCATGCAAATATGTGAAATGTGTATATATAAGTATAGTTAAACTAATGAGAGCATGATTAGATTAGCATACATGATTAACAAAGTAGTAGAGTTTAAAATAGATTTAGGACGTTAGAAAGGAACCTGATATGTATGTATGCTATGTTCATATACTGACTTTGCAAGCATGTTGGTATGATATAGAAATGCATGTATAACCCGTAACTTGTGTTTATAAGATTCATAGTTCTTTGCTCATGACCACCTTATTTAGGATTTGTATTAAAGAAGTTTTTAACTTAGTATAGTGAGCTAACATGCATGACTACTACATGCTTTATATTCTGACCTTGCGAGCATGATAACATAACTTGACTACGTATGATTAGAGCCTTAAAGTTGTCTTATATGTGTTAAATTGCATTGTTCAAGTTTTAATAGTTTCAAAAGCAAACTTAAACATATTTTCAAAATATAGTTGCATCACATGAATATCTAGATTCTAAAGGGTTAAGATGTCATGTTATGTCTATAATATCCCTATACATGATCCCTATTTATTGAACATGTAGAACCTACTAGTAAAGTTACTAACGAAAATACTAGAATGTTAACATACTACTTTGGAAGTTAGAATCTTACTTTTATGAGCATGATTAATGGTACTTTTAGATGTGTTAATGTATCATACATATATACCTACTAAGTTAAGAGTTGTGAAATCAAGATTAAAACTGAATAAAGAATGTTTTCAAAATGATCACTAGAATAAATTGCATGTATGCAATATCAATACTCACAAGCTTGCCTAATATGAGTTTTATAACTACCTTGTATGTTTAGAAGGCAAGCATGTTAGACTGTGTAATTTCATGACCTTGAATGACTTTAAATTATTGAAATGTTTAATTTAGAATTATTTTTAGGAAGAAACCTAGATTGATTTGAGTAGCATGAAAAGACCTTTAACATGATAAAATATATTAAGTTTGAATTTTGTGCTCATGCCGAACAAAAACCATAAGGCAACAGCTGAGTCTTGGCTTGGCGAGGATCTACGCAGCATTCTTTTGGATCTAAAGCTTAGCCAAGGCGCAAACTTGCCATTGGAATCTGAGATAGTGTAATCTGATTTTTGACAGTTAACTTGTATGATGTCTATGCTGCTAGAAATGGTTTCAAACCTACTAATGCATGTGTATATGTGAGGACTAAGATAGTGTTTTCTTAGATAATGAAAGTTCATGGGTGAAAATACCTTAAACTTGAGCATTCTTAAGTTGTTTATGAAATAACTACATAATTGATTTCGTGATAAGTCTATAAGCTGATTTTATATCATATGTGCATACTTGAATCATGTCGAGCTTGATTAACGAATGTGTTAGCTAATGAGCATCTTGTACTTATAATACACTATAAATAGGATTCGAAAGTGTTGATTTAATTAACGTGGATAATCTACGCTTAAGGCAAGTTCCCTAAACTTACTCCAATTGTTATTGAGCAAGTTTTCTGTGGACTTTACTCTTTTACTTGTGCAAGTATCCTATACCCTTGCATTACTTTATGTAACGGATATCGTAAGCAAGTTTCCTAATCATACTCAAATTACATTGTGCAAGTATCTTTACCCCTTACATTTACTTTATGCAATGGACATGTATATGCAAGTTTCCTAAAATTACTCCAATTATTATCGAAAGCAAGTATCCTAACCTTTGCATTTACTTTATGCAATGGACATGAGTAAGAAAGTTTCAAAATTATATTATCGGTATGCCAGATTATTAACTATATTGTTATCAATTATGTATCCAATCATTTGTATTCATACAAGTTCTTAAATTATCCGATCATTGTTTAACAACACAATTATCAGATAATCCAAATATTTATTCTGCTCATTAATCTCTAAATATTGTTATACAAGTTTTCCCACTTGGATAATCATTGTATTTAATCACATGTTAATACATATCTATTGATTTTCGGTATGTATATATTAATTAAAGGTCGCCTAAGCTATTTGACTTTCGGCTAGACATAGATTTAGAAATATCGTTGAATGTGATAGAACTTTATCAGATCCAACTGAATTATTTTGGTTTGGATTCTCGACTAAAGATGAACATCCCGAACTGGGAAACTTTATACTGGCTAAAAGCGATGTGTTGAACAAAAATATCGTTCTTGTATGTTGTATTGATCAATACAGGGCACATTGGGCAGATAACCCTCGTGCCCGTAAGTTATGACAGTTTGCGGATGAAGTTCTGTCAAACCTTAGCGAAAATGAAACACAATGTTCATAGTTTGTCGACTGATCTTCATTTATAGTCAGTACGTAGTTTCAAAAATTTGAAATAGAATTCTTATGTTATTTAGAGTTGCTTCAGTTTACTTCATAACTATTGTTTCGTTGTAGAAGTGTCATTAAAAGAAAACATTCAATCCTTTCAGCTAATGTTTATTGTTTACTATTACTTGCTGGGGACTCAAATGCTCATTCTTTCTTAATTTAAATGTTTTCAGTTAAGTAAGATCTGCCAGAGGGCTCTGCCAAGAACAAAGGGATAGGGAAGCTGACAGTATAAGTTTGTGTTATCTTATGTAATAGCTAGACTTAAATAAGATGATAATATTTATTATCTATCATGTAACAAAATGTTTTAAGGTCGCGTACCTGGGATTTAGACAACTATGATATCTAAATTAAGTTTAATATTTATGACAATATTATTATTATTCTGCTCAAAGAAATGGTATCGTGAAGCACTGAATTCGGGTTTCAAGTACCTGAATTTGGGGGCATCACAGGTTGGTATCAGAGCTTTAGGGTTAGAAACCTTAGGTGGCGGTAGACCTTAGGCTATAACCTTAGGGTAGAGGGAAACGTTGAAAATAAAAATAACTCATATAGAGTTTAAAGGAGATGAGTTAAATAAATTCATCGTCAAATCAAATAAAAGATAACTTATAAAAAATTATTAGTTGTCAGGTGTATACTAGATGCTAATCAGATAATTTGTGTGTAGATGTTCAGAGGAAGAGGATTAGGATACCCTAAGATCGTAAAAAATGATCCAATCTCCATAACCAAGCCAATATCAAAGCCAATAGTGAAATAGAGGCTCACGTTGAAGATAACCTTGATGAGGTGATCATTTTGGAAAATATAATCTGCATTACTTCAAAATGGTTGAACTCACATATAGTGATTCGAACACCGAAGTTGAGTCAAACAAGCATCAACCAAAGTGCAAAATCTGAGGAAAAGGTTTCTTCTCCGAAAGGTTGTGGGAAATAGAAAAGCTACTAAATAGTCAATTACGAAAGGCATTAATCAAAACAATGGATGAACAAGATAAGCTTAAAATCGAAATTGATCAAATGGGAGCCAAAAGCAACATATCGTATGCAACTGCGAGTAATAAGGGGAAAAGAAAGATGAAAGACCGCGATTTAGAAAATTTTGATAACAACCAAGGGAACTTTAAACGAATAGAAAAGTGTTAGTAGGTGTTTAACTTGTCAAAAGGTTAAGGCTGAACACCAA
The DNA here is from genome assembly GCA_020205615.1 of Panax quinquefolius. NCBI lineage: Eukaryota > Viridiplantae > Streptophyta > Magnoliopsida > Apiales > Araliaceae > Panax > Panax quinquefolius. The sequence goes on along the minus strand of JAINUW010000556.1, from coordinate 5,439 downwards.
CGATCGAGCGGGTTGTTGCAATCATTAGAAATTCTGAAGTGGAAATGGGAGCACATCATAATGGACTTTGTGGTGGGACTTCCAACAACAAGGAAAGGATACGATGTTATTTGGGTGATTGTGGATCGATTGATGAAATTGTCTCATTTTTTACAAATAGGAGTTAGGTATAACCTAGACCAATTATCTAAGCTTTATATCAAGGAAATTATTTTAAGACATGGAGTACCTGTTTCGATTGTGTCAGATCATGATCCACGATTCACATCAAACTTTTGGAGGAGTTTGTAAGAGCAAATGGGAATAAAGTTGAGATTGAGTACAACATATCATCCTTAGACGGATGGATAAAGTGAACGGACAATTCAAACGCTTGAAGATATGTTAAGATCTTGCGTTATGGATTTCAAAGGGAGTTGGGACGACCATCTACCGTTGGTAGAATTTGCGTACAACAATTGTTTTCATGCTATTATAGGCGTGTTGCCTTACGAAAAAGTTGTATGGCGGGAAGTATAGGACTCCAACGTGTTGGGACGGCGTGGGTGAACGCTTGATGTTGGGACCCCAAAATGGTAGAAAAGATGGCAGATACATGGTAAAGCTAATACGTACTCGGTTGGTAGTGGCTCAAGATAGGCAAAAGAAGTATGCCGATCCTCATAGAGAAAAGAGAGAATTTGATCTAGGGTCTTATGTCTTTCTGAAAGTATCGCCTTGGAAAGGGAAGATACATTTTAGAAATAAAGGGAAGTTAAGTCCAAGGTTTATAGGACCTTTTGAGATTTTATGAAGGGTAGGAGAGGTAGCTTGTGAAGTAGCCTTACCTCCAGAAATGGAACGTATACACAATGTGTTTCACATGTCTGTGTTGCATCCCTATAAGCCAGACTATAAATATGTAATAGAGTATGAATCTATTCAGATAGAGAAAGATTTATCGTATGAAGAACTTCCAATTCAAATTGTTGATAGGAAGGATCAAGTTTTGAGAAATAAGATAATACCTTCGGTGAAGGTGATCTTGAGAAACCACAATGCTGAAGAAGCAACATGGGAACTCGAAAGTAAAATGAAGAAAAATTTTTCTCATTTGTTTATGTAATTATAAGCGAGATTCTAGGGACAGAATCCTTATAAGGGGTGGGGGAGAATGTAACGCCCGAGAAAAATCGGATTTATATGAGAATTAAATTTTTATTTGATTATGTGAATTAAATAAATTTAATTGATTATTTATGTGAGTAAGCTATATGAAGGTCGTTCTATGACCTAGAATGTGCAGATGTAGTTAGTATTCTGGCTTTGTGCTAGAATTAATTGTTTTAAATTTCCAAAACGAAAATAAAAGTTTTTTGAGAAATTCCCGTAAAAACACTATTCATCCATTTCTGCTCAGGAATTAAGTTTGAAATTCCGAGAAACACGTAATGATAGAATATGAAGACGAGATGGAATATCTAATAATATTTCATTTATGGCAAACGAAGTTTTCGCCTGCGGACTTAAAACCTAAGGGTTAGGAAAAATGATTCCCGGGAAGGAAATGAGATACGTATAATGAATTACGGCTATTATGCGTACGTTATACGAGTGTGGTACTATTTAGTATATGTGTATAGTATGATGATTTAATATGATGTATAATACTGAATATCATACGAGTGTTATCCTAAGAGACTAGGTGAATTATAATGATAGAATACGATTGGTGTTATTAGATTTAGAGTTTAAGGACTTAATATGATCCAATTGGATTTGGATTATACCAAGCTCAAGTAATTGAGTAATCAAGCCCAATAAATTATGTATTTAAGCCCAAGTCAAGGCCCAACGTTAAGTTTAATTAAACCCGATCAAATAAACTAAATCGTGGATCGAACTGATGGGTCACCGAATGGGTAAAACCTATGGGGAAACCCATGGGGATGACCCATGGGCATGTGGGCCAGCCACTTGGTGGCCAAGTAAAGTGACCTACTTGATCACCAAGTAAATTACTTGGTGATGAAGTAGTGAATAAAGTAAAGAGGTGGGGAGAAAAGACCATAATGCCCCCACTTGAGTTTCCTATAAATAGAAGGCATATGTTGTTCATTTGGTGGTTTTCCAAGAGTTTTCCAACTTATTTTGAGAGAGAAAGAGAGCTAGAAACTAGTAATCATCCTACCTTGAAACTTTTCATTTGAAGTTTAGCAAGAACAAAAAGATCGAAAATGTAATATTCCATTAATGTTAGTTTCCATCCTTTTGATTCTTTGATTATAAAGAATCATAAATTGGTGGAGCATGCCTCTTATGGAGGAATAAGGATGGCTTGTAATGAGTAAAACAATTATAAGTCATGTATAAATGTAAATCGTAAGGGTTTACGTAAGTTTAAACCGTAGAATATTCAATAATGAACATGGTTGTTGATGGACAAATTGAACACCATCGCTATTAGGATATGTGCATCTTGCTTGGTTAGGATGTAGATATGAGATCAATGGATTTGTTCCATTTGATTTGGCATATACAACACTAGGAACGGAGTTATGGCGAATTTTACAGAAATAGACGTTAAACGTCAAAAACGTAGGAATTCCGGATTTGTAGTCGAAAGTTATCGTGTGACTTGGAAATGTTAGTTTTCAATGTCAACACGTGAGATAGGTATTTAAGAGTCGTGGATCAAATAATCGCCGATTCTGACTTAAAACGAAGAAAACGAGTATTGAACCCTCGAAAGCGCTTAACTAACGCTTCTAAGAATGAACTTAGAAGTTAATTTTTAGTTAACGGATTCGAAATTGTAAAATTCTTATATGAATGCGTGGAGTATGTAATTTATGAGTTGTAGTCTTTTGAAGGACCAAATCGGACTTATAACGAAGAAGTTATGAAGCTGGGAAGTTCACTAAAAATTTTATCTGTAAAATTTTTTCAGTCGAGGTCTCCGCACCGCAAATACAGACAAGGCTTGTTGTGCCGCGCCACAACGCCACGAATAGTATAATGAGCTATTGAAGAGTGGCGCCGCAGCACCATTCATATGAAGGAGTTTCACGCCGCAATACCGAACCGTGGCTTAGAATCAGAAAATCAGCCACAGTTGCCAAGGTGTTGCATAGAAGGAGTCATGCACTGCAAGCGCCAAAGACAGGGAGTTGTTAGACAAGTTAGGTTTTGATTTCAATTGTTTCAAGACCAATATAAGATAAGTTTATATACTTAATGAACATACTAAAACTATTCCTATGTTACATATACTAGTGTATATGATGATGAACTTAGGAATTGAAGCGAGTTGTTAGTATGGTAACGAAGAACACGGCATGTTAATAAATAAATTGTGAATGGTATCGACATCGATACTTCACCAATGATGATCGAGTCCTGTTAATAACGTAAGATCGTTAATGTTTTAATGAAGGTTAGTAAGTCGAATTGACTTTATTAATGGAATGAAGTTAACTAAGACATAGAAGAAGAAAAGTTGGTAGAAATAATGTGATTGATTATTTGGTAGATAATTAAAGTGTATGTTATGTGAATATATCATGAGAATCAGAAAAGGCTGAGAAACGATCGAATAAATTATTCAAGACGCTTGGCAAGGCAAGTTTTCTTAACGCTTGTCTAACATTCGTGTTAGTCGAGTTTTCTGTGATTCATTGTAATGAGTTGCATGAATGATTTTAAAGAAAGGTTCAATACCAGTTTTAACTCGACTAGACTATTCTTGAGAGATAGATTGATTTAAATAAATATCTTTCTATATAGAAATGATAACGCTATCTATGCCAAGTATTTGGTACGGATTTAAAGGTAAGTTTGTCTATGAACAAACAAAAGTATTTTTTATCGATTATTCGATGGGCACGCGAGTTTGCCAAAACATAAACGTAAACATGTTTAACGGATGAATGTTGATCAACATAGAGTACTATAGGCTGATCACCTAGAAGTGCTCGTAAGAAATGCTCGGATGTACTGACCTTAGTGTTGTGATGTCCTTTTCAAGTATGAAAATAGAAAGATACTATTCATGGTCTTTAAATAGGCCGTAATTCCTAAACTATTATACACTTTGAGAATTAATGTTATGAATTGTTAAGTATTAATTTTTCGTAATACTTCATGACTATTTGTTCGCTTATGGAAGATTGTCATATAATTCACGAAATGTGGTATTGATATTATTCTTTTTAGACTTGTTGAGCTTGTTATGCTCACTTCTTGTGTGAATTATATGATTGCGAGTAAAAGCCGAGCATTATCGAGAATGCTAAGAGAGATAAAGCCAAGGCTAAGATGGATAGTTAAACATCTTGTAATAGATTAGTATGGTTGTATGTATTATACTTACGAACAACGAATGATGTAATTGGTTTATGAACTCGGAAAGGATTTTATTATAATTGTAATAAGAAGATAGTTAATACATTCATTGTATTGTATATTCAATGGGATGATTGTATAATTATGAGTACAATGTAGCACCATCTCGTCGGGTTGGAAGATACTTTGATTTGGGGCGCCACAAACTAAGTATGTTATTATATGTTATGTGTCTTTGCATGAAAACTATTAGAATTGTCAGGTCATTGAGCTCACCTTTGAAATAACCACTTTTCGGGAGTTAAGGATTCACGGTAAAGATTACGTGCTAGTTTATTGATAAAGTTCAAGAGTATCGAAGGAGATTGATCTACTTATTTAAATATATGCTCTTGAACCATGTTTAGGTTCTAGGAGATGTACATGATAGTAGTTTACAATGTGTAATACATGTTAAGTTGTACTATGTGATACATAGAGAAATTCGAATCGAGATTTAAAGATTTATACTGAAATTGAATAAAGTGAATCATAGAATAATTTGATTCTGGGATTTGTAATTGATTCAAGTTAAGAAATCAATAAAGATTTATTTTTCAAAAAGATTGAAAAAGTTTAAATTATTTTGCATATTTTTATAACATCGAATGTGATGTAAAACAGGAATAGTAAATGACCAAGATTAGAAACTTATAAAAGTTTGGGGGTTATTACACAGATCCTGGAAATAGAAAGAATTTATATTCTAAATTTTAATAAGAAAGGTTATATTCATTAAGTTATGAATAAAATATATAATAGTTTAACGATAGTAGTATCGTGACGGACCGGATCCGAGGTTCGAAGGGATCCAGATTTGAGGGTGTCACAGGTTGGTATCAAAGCTATAGGTTATAAACTTTAGGTAAGTGTACCTTAGGCTACAACTTCGAGAAAGAAAAAGATAATGATTAATATATATGTGAAGATTCAAAGAAAAATCTTGAAGTATCTACTTAGATTGAGAATTCAGAGTTTCTAACTCCAATAATAAAATGTTAAGGTGGTGTCTATAAGATGCGAATGAACTTTCGAAGTGGAGTTTTGTTGATAATAGGAAAGAACCCTAAGGTAAAT